>VZTZ01007955.1:255318-435071 GCA_013400955.1 Drymodes brunneopygia | reverse complement strand
GGAGGAGCCGGGCGGGTCTGGGCTGCCGGCCGGGGCTGCCGCCGCTGCCTCCCCCGAGCTCCCTTCGGAAGGGTCCTGCCTTGCTCTAGCCCGGGCGCTCCTCGGCAGAGGGGCAGAGACCTCCCCCTGGGAGCCTGTCGCTCCCGCTGGCTCGCCTCTGGAGCGTGAGTCCCGAGGATAAGGGTGCGATTGCAGCCGGAGCCTTCCTGAGTCGGCTCGGGACGTAGTTTTGTTCACTTCTGCCTCTATTTTGCGCTGAAGATGTATGCAGTTTTGATTCACAGCTTCTGCATTAAGTTGACATGGTTTACTAAAGTTTGCTGTTCCTTTTGGGTGGTTCTACTGCTTCGGCTTGTTAGTTGCAGTGTGCTGGCTTCTGTTTCTGCTGACGAGGTCTGCTTGATGTGCCTGGGTAGTGCCTGTGTGGGCTAAAGGTGTTGTAACTCTGCGGGATGTATTCATAGTTGTTAATAAGGACAATAAATCAGGATAAAGCTCTCTGCTGCAGAATACCATTTCTGTAGTCAATTCATATTTAAAAGTATCTCTTAATTTAGGTGGAGCCCCGATAGCTTGGAAATGGATTGAGCCAAACAAAACTGGAGTATTCATTCCAAAGCACATATGATGGAAATAGATCTTGCATGTTTAGGCAAAGATTAAGAAATCAAACATGGTTTGAGCTAAACAGACCAGTAGTAAAGAAGTACAGGAGTTTACACTGTAGAGATAACTCTGGAATAAATGCATACTTATGTGTGTAATTTTTGAAGGTACTAGAGATACGGAACTTGAGACACAGACTTAGGCTCTTGCAGACTAGCTCACGGGCAAACCTTACCTGGAATGGTTTTTAGCCATGATAAGTTCTAAAACTGGGAATTTTGCTAATGCTCTACAGAGTCTGGCTGGGATGTAGTTAACTTTCTTTATAACAGTCTGTACAGTGTGTGTTTTGGGTTTGTGGCTAAAACAATGCTGCTCATGTCGCAGTGTTTGGCTGTGGCTGAAAGGGGCTTGTACAGTGTGAAGGCTTTCTCTTTTTCCTTGTCTCCCACTCCCCTCGAGTAGGCTGGGGATGGGCAGTGATTGAGAGGGCGCAGCGGGAACATCTGACCCAAACTGATCAAAGGGAAATTACCTAGTCTATATCATACTTAGCAATAAAATACGGGCGTTTTGTTTCCAGGGTAGTGATTATTCAGAAACTGGCTGGAGTGTTAGTTTGCCTTTGAAGAGTGGTGAGCAATTTTCTTTGGTTCGGTTGTTTCTTACGGCTTTGTGGGTGGGGGATGTTTCCACTTTCCTTCATTTATCAAACTTTCCTTCTCTTGTCCCACGAGTTTTCTTGCTTTTGTTCTTTCAGTGCACTTGGCACAGTTCTTTAGATCACTGTTCTGTTGAGACTAAGTGATGTGCTGGATTTATGAGTGCAGTCTGCTCTGAAAATAGATATCTAATTTCAAGGAATAATATGGGTATGAGAGAGTATAATCTCTAGCTGTGGCAGCAGAACCTAGAATGTTCTGTTGGGCTGCAAGACTAAAGACATAAAATGTTGGAAATAATTTGGAAACAGTGAGGAGCTCCACCCTCAGAGGTCTGTGGACACCATAGTATTTCATCTTTGGTGATGGGATCCTCCCTATTTTCTATTAGCAGCTAGTGAAGTTTGAGAGAACAGGTCTGCCTTGATGGCCAGCAGATGTTACCTTTTCCCTATACTTGCTTGCCTGCATGTCTTGGCTTGAGTAGAAATTCTGCTGGAGACTGAGGTGAAATACTTGATTATTTTTTTCCCCACAGCCTGATGGACTGGACTGATACTGTGAGAAGAACTGAAAACAAGAGTAGGAAATCAAAAAATTATCCGTCAGAAGTCTGAATGGAAATGCTCTGTAGTAAAGTCCACAGCTATGTTTCTCCCCAGTTTTGGTAGCAAATTTGACCTATTGATGCGGGGGGGCTGTGGTTCCCTCAACTCCACCCAATTGTAGATCAGGATGAGTTAGGACTCCTGCTTCAACTTTCTACAAGATGCCATTATGTTTACTACCCTTATAATAGGCCAACCTACCCTTGGATTAAATAGAATCTTTTTTTTAAATGAAGATTTGCTGATTTTTTGATGGTGGTGGTGGGCTTTTTATTGGTGGTTGGGGTTTTTTTTCTTTTTATTCAAACTTAGAGCAAGGTAAATGCAAAAACAGCAACCAAAAACATTTCAGGGGAACTAATGAGACTGAGTTAAGTGCCTTTAAATGCAATTTTTGTAGAATTCCAATTGCTTCTCCTTAGGATATGGTTTAATGATGCTTCTGTCAAGTTTCACTGCTTTTATCGCTGAAATTAATTCTCCAGTTGTTAGCTTTGAAATGTCACATAGCCATCAAATGGAAAATAGTGGGTTTTTAAAAAATGTTTTATTTCTTTCCAGTACTGTTGAGTTATGAAGGCATTTTGAGGTCCTAATCAGCTATGGAGGAGACGGATAGGGAAGCAGTTGCAACAGCTGTTCAGAGAGTAGCAGGAATGCTTCAGCGTCCTGATCAGCTGGATAAAGTGGAACAGTACCGCAGAAGGGAAGCTCGGAAGAAGGCTTCAGTAGAAGCTCGACTCAAGGTACAAAGTTGGTTAAACCAGTGTCTGTGGTGTAGCGTGATTGTACTTCTTTTTTTCTTCTGTTTTTTGGGGTTTTTTTTTTGATTCTACATTTTCAGCCAGATGGATGGTTTTAAACCAGGGTCTTCGGTTTCTGCTTTGTGTCCAAACCAGAAAATTTGTGTCTTGAAAGTAATACAAACTAATATTGTACATCTTACTAACATTTTATTCAAGCATTTCAAGTATTCTTAGGTCCTGTACCTTCTGCAATTTATCCATGGACAGCTACCCTTATGCTGTGTAGCCTGTCAGCAAACAAACCTTGCTTACTGATTAAATACTGAACTTATACAAAAAATTGATGATTGAATCTGAAAAAGGATCAGTCAGTTATGCCTCTAACTTTTACAAGCATTTAGAGAAGATAGCTAAAATACATCATATTCTTGTTTCTTGTGGAAGTGACCCCATGATTTTGCCCCTCCTTCACATGTGTACTTGTGAGTGGATGCCCATTCACATACACAGACTTAGCATGAAGTATGAGTATGGTCAATATTGTCCATATGTTACTGTTCTGTGTTTTCTTCCTTCACTGGTATTTGCCAACAGTCATTTTAGCTCGCTGTATTAAACAGGTGGAGTAGAGTCTTAGAAAAGTGTTTTGGGAAACACTTTCTCAGGTCCAAATGGCTGGCATACACTGTATCTAATCTTATATTCCATTTAGTTACGTATTTAATGGCTCCTGCTTTGTGGGAGTCTGCATGAAGTAGAAAGAAACCAATTTTCTTTCACAGTGAAAAAATTCGGTATTTATAATGTGCTGTTTATATATAGCAAATTATATGTTGATTTTTGTAGCATAGAAACAGAAATTTTTCTGATGTCTTGGACTGGGCTTTTCAGATTTAAGTCAGGAAGGATATAGAGTATTAATAATGGATCAGCTGTTTAGTTACTGTGATCTATTTATAATATATGAGCACAGTCATTTGCTTGGCTGCTTCTATAGACAGTCATGACTAAACTTTGTAAGTCTTGTAAATGCCTAAATCCACTTTAAAACTATTTTCCCTGTTGTTTGCCTTAAGTTAGTTCAGTCATCTGTAGGTGGTTGGAAATACCTGATCCAAAAAGAAGTTCAATACCCCTTAACCCACTCAGGATGCATTTCTGAAAAATGTGCTGCTTAGTGATGCAATGGATAGCAGTGCTGTTTTTCCCATGAGAATTACTCTAATGGATGGGAGCATAAAAAGGATGTAGGAAATACGCTTGCTGTGGATTTAAACTGTATCTATGTGTGGTGTGGAAGATGGGGAGACAGACATCAGGGTCATCAGCCAGGAGCTGCTGACTTCCCAGGCTGGATTATACTTCATCTGAGTGAATGAGCCCACGGGAAGTCCTTCAGTGTGAACATGTTAGTGTGCATTTCTGTCTGGGTACACTGTCATCTTTGTCATCTTTTTATTCAGGTGAATCTAAATGTCCGTATCCTTTCCATATATTTAGTTATGTCCATTTCTTACATCCCTCCCTGCATTTCTTCCTGTGTAACATAAATTCTTAGAGGAAAAACTGCTTTGAAATGTGTCAAACTCATCAGTTTCGTGTATGAGACTGATGGCACTCAGTGAAGCAGTATTTTTGGGGTTTGGAAGCAGAACTCTGAAATGGTATATGGAAAACACCAGGTAGCACTATAGGCTAGTGCTTTTGGGTTCTGTAGTCCAGACTGTAGGAGAAGATCTGCTTGGAATCTCTTCCAGAGCCTGTAAAATGATAATTTTTTATTATACTATTTTTATTTGTGCACTTAGTGCACTTAGTCAATGGAAGAACTTCTCTGTGAACAAACAGTGTATAAATATCCATATCCTCTAGGAAAGTTTCTAGGTTGTGGGTGTTCCAGAATATAAACATGCGTGAATCCTCTCCCTTTTGTTTCTTAGCTGCTGTATGATTGTGAATTTGAGCCATAGGGAGACCATGGCTTCATGCTGAAAGCTGTCACTTGAAAAGACATGAAAAGAGAAGTTTTGAGCCTTTTTTCTAGGATGGCTTAGTTTTGTTTTCATTTCTTTAATACAGTGATGGTCAGTCCAATTGAAGATGAATATGCATTCTAGGAAGCAAAGTCTACAGTGCTTCGTTCCCTGCCCCATCACCCCATCCCCTGGTCCTAGCTGACTATTAGAAGACAAACTCAACATGGATGGATGTCTGTTTTTAGAGTTTTCCTTGTCTGTTTGCGTCAGAGACTGAGATGACTGACTGTTTCAGCTCAACCTTACCAAGTTTCTGCAAAAGATAAATAGGCAAAAATTCGAATATGTAATACTTGGAAGATCGGCCTCAGAAGAAATGATCAAAGCAGAAGTTTTGAACATTTAATGAGCATGTAATTTAAAAAATACTTTATGGTCAGCTGCAGAAGATTGCTTTTGAGTATCCTAATTATCTCAGTTCCTGTAGAGGAAAAATGTGTTAATGCAGCAGTTCTATAGATAGAAACTGTATAAAAATGCCTTACTATTGCTTAATTGTGCTGAGTCTGCCAGGAAAATACATTTTTATCAATAAAATCAGCATGTCATAATTTGAAAGTACATAAATAATCTTAGTTTAAAAATCACTGCATTTTTCTGGGACTTTCTGAGTCCATTTAAAACACAGTAAATGTTGTTTACAGTTACCAGGATTTCCTCTTTGGCTTCTAGTATCTGAAAAAAAGTTCCACAACTGTCCAAGTTTTCAGGCCTTAAAAATCTGGCAAAAAAAAAAGTGTTTTAAGCTTAGCAAAACCATTAGTGCCTCATTTTCTTTACTGGTTACCTCAAGTCCCTGAGTTACGCAACTGAGTTTTCACTGATGACTTGCTTGTCTTTTGAAGCCTGTTATTTCTAGTTGCATTTTCCACTCCTCTGGTTTTACCTTCATCACATCTTTTTAAAGCTGCGTTTCTAAAAAACGTGCTGTGGATGTGATCTGATTTCTTCCACTCAGATATGCACTATAATGCATTTTCTGTAAGGTGTCTGGACACCTTATATATGATGATATTCAGGCCTAACAGCCTCTTCAAAGGGTCATTATTTCAAGTGTTTCCTGTCACAAGACACCCATATCAATAACCTGTCTTTATGCCAAAATAATCTAGTAGTTGCATTGTTGGTCTGGTCATTGATGTTTCACACCGTGAAAATTGTATTCAGTTTGGGGTTTTTTGTTTATTTTGACTGAATTACTTTAGGTTGGTTTTTTGGTTTTGCCTTCAGGAGTTACTGGATTTTTTTTAAAAAACATTTCAGAATTAAATGTGGGCTTTTTTAGAACATTTTCCATTGTGAGTAAAAATTTGTAATTGCTTTATTAAGATGCTTTGAGAATCTGTACATGCCAAACATTCTGATGAAACATCTGGGCTTTCTTTGATATCCCCCTTTGAAATTAATTTATGAGGGAAATGCAAAGAAGTCTTATTCCTTTGATCCTGGTTTAATATAGATTTATGAAGTTTATGATCTATCTCCCTAAGCTCCTATGTTTGTGGGTGAACCAATTGTATCTAGGTCCTTTAAAACTACATGCAAGTTCAGAACTTCAGAAAAATGGTATGTGGGCACACACAATGTTGTGGACACGCAAACTTGCACAACAAGTAAATTATAGTATTTGCTCTGCTTTTTTTCTGCTGAAAATGTTAGATACTGAAATGAAAATTAAATCTTGAGAAATGTTGAAAATATGAAACTTATGAAGATTAATATGGGTTCTTTCTTTGTCTCCTTGTATTTCAGGCAGCAATACAGTCACAGTTAGATGGAGTACGAACAGGTTTAAGCCAACTACACAATGCACTGAATGATGTGAAGGACATTCAGCAGTCTTTGATAGATGTCAATAAGGACTGGAGACAGAGCATCAACACTATAGAAAACCTCAAGGATGTTAAGGATGCTGTAGTGCAACACAGCCAACTGGCAGCTGCTGTAGAAAATCTCAAGAATATATTTTCAGGTAATCTCATCTTCTTTATATAATCCACCACACACTGAAAACACTTTAAAATGGTGCTAACAGCTGTAAGGTTGTCAAGTAACGTTGAGAGCTTTAAACTCACTGGGAAGGAAGAATCACCTACGCGTCCCATGTGGGGAAGTAGCTGGTAACCGTTTAATATTGATGAAGACTAAATTGTGCTGTGGGAACTTCTAGTCTGGCCATCACACACAACTCACAAAGGAGTTTCTTGCAAGAAATAAGTAGCCGGGATAACGTGTTTAGTATAAAAGACTGAAATATGGAAGTAACAAATACAGAAAGAATATTTGTAAAGTGAGCTGGACACCTATAGCAAGCCTGTTGGGTACAAATAGTACAAAATGATTTTAGGAGGCAAAAACATTTTGCACCACTGTACAACTATGAGGGTTTGCAAAATGAAACAAGATTGATGAGATAGAATGGATAGTATAAACATAAGGAAAATGTGATTACCTGTGTCATTTTGTGCAGCGGTTGTGGTGCACACTGCATTCCATCTGGAATCATGATGAGTTCCTTGCCAGGACTCCTCTACTTATAAATAATTTAAAGTATCTTACCCTACAAAAAGGATAAAGCTATCATACTATTCTGATTTTACTTAAATAGTCATTTCTCTCCTCTTATCTCCTGATACTAATACACAAAGTGTACCTATAAAAGAAAATTGCTTCCCAGCCATACCAGGTTGATAAGTTTACTCTCTATGTGTATCTAACCTCTAAAGTGTCAGATACAGTGTGCAATTTGAAGAAAAGAGAAGTGTTTACATGCAATGTCTAGCAATTAAAAACAAAGAATAGCAAAATTATGCATGTTCCAATGTGGAGTTGTTTTGGGGGTGTTGTTTTCATTTACACAGATGAGTGCAACTGAGACAACCTTTTGAGGCTTTCTGAGAGGTTTTTAGTATGAGGCATCTCCCCTTGGAGTTGTTAAACAGTATAGTTGTTTTGCTCAGAGATGATCAAGTGTTTTATAAACAAAGTGGTTTTTATCATGATTGAAAAGGCAGTTACAATCATAAAAACTTTTTGTGGGCTGCCAGTTTTATCACTGGCTACCAGTTCTACCACTAGCTGCTTTTTTTTGCAGTGACAAATTATTCTGATGAGATTTTTCAGCTCTTCCCCAACAGGATCCTAATCTTCTTCTGTAGGATTCCTCAAATACTGAAAAATAATAAAGAAAAGAAATCTTCAAAAATATTTATGCAGCATAGGTAATTATCCCTATGCCTTGTTTGTGCCTTAAGCAGGCAAAAACTGTTCAAGAGGGAGGTAAAATTTGGCATTTGTTGGGTTTATGCAGCCTCAGATTCAATGGAGTGAGTGACTTTTAGTCAGGCAAGTTAAAAGCCTTTTATGTCATGTATAAGAAGGCCAGCACTGCGATTTGTTTCATAGTAGACTTTACAGGATTCATTTACTTATCTTTTGGCATCAGGAAGGAGAGATAAAATTGTGTTGGCACTATGATCTTTTTTTAGCCACTGATCAAAATGGAGCATTATGGTTAATAATGTACAAAGATACATAACATTTGCTAACAGTTTTTGAATACCTCAAAATAATTTCCTTGAAATCATTTAAAAATAATTCCTACAGCCATTCTGGAGCTTTTTTCCTAGTGCTTTTATTATCTTGTATTTATTGTTTATATTTTGATATCAGTGTTGTACTCCATGTGATTATTCTTCTTCTTTGCGTGCCTTTCAGTTCCAGAGATAGTCAGGGAGACCCACGACCTGATTGAGCGAGGGGAGCTTCTGCAGGCTCACCGGAAACTGATGGATTTGGAGTGTTCTCGTGATAACCTCATGTATGAGCAATATCGCATGGACAGCAAGAACACACATGACATGAACCTCATCCATACATACTTTGGGGATATGCAGAAACTGTCAGAGGAGTTGGCAAAGCAGCTTTGGATGGTGGTTCAAAGATCTCTCGTTACAGTCCGTCGAGATCCAACCTTGCTTGTCTCTGTTGTGAGGATAATTGAGAGGGAGGAGAAAATTGACAGGCGCATGTTAGACAGGAAAAAACAGACTGGTTTCATTCCTCCTGGCAGACCAAAGAAGTGGAAAGAAAAAATGTTCAATATTTTGGACAGAACTGTGAGCACGCGGATTGAAGGCACTCAGGCAGACACCAGAGAATCTGACAAAATGTGGCTTGTGCGGCATCTGGAAATCATCCGTAAATATGTCCTTGATGACCTGCTCGTGGCCAAGACCCTGCTGGAACAATGCTTTCCTCCACACTATGACATTTTCAACAGGTTGCTAAACATGTACCATCAAGCTTTGGCCACCCGAATGCAAGAACTTGCTGCAGAGGATCTGGAAGCAAATGAGATTGTTAGCCTTCTAACTTGGGTTTTGAATACATACACTAGGTAAGACCCCCTTATCTTTTCTGTTAGCAATGAGTGAGAGGAAACATGCGAAACACAGTTTGTGTTAATATTTGCATGTCTTCTAACATACAAGAAGATTAAACAGAAAAGGGATGATACCAAACTAGCAAGTTCTTTACTATTAATTACACATTTTGCTTCTTGGAAATTGCTCCTTAAAACTTGTTTGTATTTTCTAATATGTAATTTTGAGTTGCCCAAAGTTTTAATGCAGTTAAAGGCCTGCATGAAGCTACAGTCACCTTGTACTTGTGTACCAGTTTGGTGAAGTATTGGGAAGAACAGGAGACTGAGAGCTCATGTGTGAAACAAAATGTTTGTTGTGGCCACGGTCCCGGAAGATCTGTATGATTATTAACTTTCTATTGTTCTCTTCTACAAGGGGTGGGACTGTTTCAGTTGCCTCATTACTGTTGAATGGAAAGAATGTGGTAACTTCCTTTTGGTTTTCTCTCAAAACTGTGTGATGATTTGTCTTTGTAGAAGAATTTCTGCTTACAGGTTGTTTTCTATGATAGTCTTAAGCTTCTTTCTTTGGAGTTGTCTGATTTGTTTGGATAACTTAAGCATTGTGAAGAGTTTGTTGCTTTTTTTAATTCATCTTCCAGTAGAAACAGCTCAAGTGGCAACTGTTGAGTTTTTGCTGGCATGTAGTTACTAGAGCAACTGATTTGTTTGGGAAAAAGTGCTGCTAGCCTTTCTGTGGCTCATGACTGTAATCCTGTTCTGAATAGCTGGCATTGACCCAGGTTCTGTGCTATGTGTACTTTTGATGTCTTCAGTTGTTCGATCTCACCAATGCAACAAGTGGTGGGTTTAGAGTATAATACCATAAAGCACATAGGTAGGAGATAATACTGTTCTGGAGAATTCTTGTAACCAGCTTTAAGGTTTGTGTTCAGCACTCTGTGCTTTACTCTACACTGCAAATTCCTCCTGGTTTTTCTTCCCAGCAAGGAACAATCAGGAGCACCCACTTATGCCTACTTAGATACTCATGCAGGGTATAAGAGAGGTGCCGCCACTAATAAGGAGCTATGTTAATTGGCCTTTCCTTCTTTTGAAGGCCAGAGAAATAACTACAGGAATTAAAATCAGAGATATGTGAGTCCTTCTCATGCATGACCTTGGCAGAAGTCCTGATCCCAGACTCTTCATTTATGTCCTGGGGCTTATGTTCCAGTAAGGCAATTCTTGGTCTTAAAATTGCCCTTCTACCTTCTGCCAGAAAGCAGAGTAGATGGTTACTGAGTTAGCTCAGAGCTAAAGCTCTAAATCTGTGTGTTCCATCACTGGAAGGGCAAAGGGAGGGGGCAAAGCCACTGTTATATCTATGTACAAAGCAAAAAAATCTTGCTAAAGCAAGTCATGTGGCTCATAGCACCTGGTGGCTGAGTCTTGTGAAGAAAGGGAAACAGTGAGAAGAGTAGATACAGTACAGGATATCTGAGAATGCTCTTCTCCCTGTGTGTCTGCATAACAAGTGGGATGGAAATTAGAGGAAGTACCTTGAAGAAAAAAATCAAAGCTTTGACTTTCTCTCTTCTCTAAAAAAAAAAAGCCTGAGAGAGCAGTACAGGAATCGTATTCTTGTATATTACAATAAAAGGATATAAATAGGATGGTAATTACTGGAACAGGTTGCCCAGAGAAGTTGTGGATGCCCCATCCCTGGAAGTGTTCAAGTCCAGATTGGATGGGGTCCTGAGCAATCTGGTCTCGGGGGTGGCATCCCTGCCCATGGCAGGCAGGTTGGAACAAGATGATCTTTAGGGTCCAACCCAAACCATTCTGTGGTTCTGTGAGAATTAGCCATTGTCTATGTTGGTAGTGAATAGTGGGAGAAGAAATTAGCCCAGGTTTCTGAGTGGGAAAGTAAAGTTCTCAACAAGGGTATTTGCAGAGCTTATCAAATCTGAGTTGCTGGACATCTCTTAACAATACAAGAAGCAATTCTCCATAGGAATATGTTTATAATAAACCAGAAAGGAGAATGGACTATCTGGCATCATGAGAACTGTGAATAATAGAGGGAAAATATAAATTTGCATATTACAGCTTCACTTCAAAACCAACTGTGAGAATACTGACTGAAAAGAAACAGTGGGGTTTTTTTCCATGTGATGAATTGATAAACTCATGCACAACATTTTTTTCAGTATTTGCAACATATGAGTTACAAAAGAATCACAGGGATTTCTTTATCAGAGCATGTCGGCATGGAAGCTGTTTTTAGAAATGTACTCAGCTCACAGCTCAGAAATAAAAGTGATGCTACATGTGGAATAATAGCCTTTAATATTTGAGTGGGATGCAGTTTTACTGTACTAGGTGAGTTTCTCTTTCATGTTTAAGTCAATGAGAGTCTTATTAACATACTGTTAGTATTAAATCTTTGCTGTGTTGGGACCAGGACTCTAATCCGTGTTTGAGGAAGAACGTAAGTCTTGTAAGATCCTCATGCTCGTGATCATGGCATCATTTTGTGAGATACTGGTCAAGTGTTGACAAAACTGCTAAGAGTTCACCTGGTTTGCTATAGACAGTGTCAAGAATGTTCACTTTAAGGAACAGAAGGAATACTACTATACATATAGCTGGATGCTGTCTGGAGCCAGTACCTCTTTTCACTAGATAGAGAAGGATTGGTGGCGGAAGAGAAGCTTTCTAAAATGCTACTTTCCAAGTAATACAAGTGTGTTTGAAATTTCAACTTGATGATAAACTTCTTGTTGAAGGTAAATGACTTCCCAACTGTTAGAAGCCTTGTGACACTTGGAAGGAGGGTTGTCTATCACTTCTTTTCCCCCAGGCATTTGGGTTGCAACAATCAGGAAAGAGAAATTATGTATAGGAAGAATTTTCGTCTTGGGGGCCAGAGGTAGAAGCTCATGGTCTTTGTTTTGGGATTTCGGGTTATGTGCTTTGAGAAAAGGTTAATGCTCTGTGGCATTGTGAACAGGGATAGTGATGTATAATGAGGCTAGAGATATTTTCTAACATGACACAGTGCCATAAACAGCTTCTCACATTTCCCCTAAATCAACCTAGAGCAGGTCCTCCTGCTATTACATGTGTTCTTTCTGTTAACAGCAACAAAATGGAATTCAGTTTTCTCAATAGATTTGGCCTCTTGAAATAATTTCAATCTCTTTTCCTCCAGGCTCAGGAAGATGCTGTAAGTGTAGGATGTTCAGTCACGGTAGCTTTTATGGTTTCAAATACAAGAATTTTGGTATTTTAAGTTTGATATTTTAAGTTGGTAGCTGTAGTGATTTTTTTCAGTGCTTTGAGATTTATTTTTTCCAGGACATGGAAGTATCACTGCATGTACCCAGAGAAGAACTTCAGCTTGCCAAACTATGCAAACGGGACACTTGCTTAGGAGTTTATTTTTAAGTTGCTATTTGTTTTTATAGTAGCCTCTGCAAATACAGAATTTGTGGTTTGCTTCTGAAAAGCACACTATAAATGGAATGTGAAGCAATTTATGTTATTATGATTGAATATATTTCCATCAGCTGTTAATAAAGCACTCTCTGAAGAGTGTGGGTTTGACTTATTGATTTTTTTGAGCATGAAATATTAAGAGTGCTTGCTAGGCTGTGCTTTGGCATAGCTTTGGGGACTTTTTGGTTACACAAGCCATTCATTGTATAATCTTATATAAATGCAGAATATCACTGTAAAGTATTAATTTTATATAATCCTTGTCAAAATATTTTTGAGGGTTGCTCCAGTTTCTTTCAAATCCTATAAAATCAAGAACTTTCCTTTGCAAGCAAGTGGTCTTACAAAGTACCCATGAAGTGCACCTTTGATTTGTCTTGAAAGATGCCTTCTAAGAGGAAGACCTCTTAGATTAGCTACATTCTCTACCAAGACAGGAAGCATAGATAGCTTTTCTTTTAATATATTTTAATTTTATGGATGTGATACAAGTACCAAAATAGAAGCTCTTTTGAGGATCTGAGGACAGTAATTCATACTTGTCACTGATCTTTACTGTTCTAAAATTCAACATATATAAATTGTCTGTCATCACCTCTGAAATTTAAAAGATATAAAAATGTCCCCTACAAAGAACCCACAGGCCAAACCAGTTGGCTTTTATTTAGTTTGAAGGAATCATTAATTCTTGTACATAAAAGTAAGGAGTGCATGGAAAGCTTGTATATTTAAATGTCTGTAATATTTTTTTGTTATATCCCAGGCTGTAGCTTTTACATTGTTTTTTCATTCATATAGTTTTATTTATATTTCTTGTAAATGCATTTATTATTGCAGTTGTTATTAAAATTTTTTTTAAATGTGTAGGTATTGGAAAATTGCCCTTTACAGTGAACATACAGAAGTTGCATAGTTTTTCGGTTTTTAACTTTTTATCTCATTTTTCTTTATTAATCTGCAATGTTTTATTCCTTTTTCTTTTTTTTTTTTTTTTTAAATCAGCGCAGAGATGATGGGAAATTCAGAACTGTCTCCCGAAGTGGATGTAAATTCTCTGGATGCTCTGATCTCACAAAATGTGGTAGACCAGCTTCTCAGCAAGTATATGTCAACACTCACGGTGAGTAATAACAGTGCAAAGGCACATTCAGATGAGTTTATAGCTGCAATAGTACCTCAGTGCTGCTCCTCCATCAGAGAAAACTGACAAATGTGAATCCAACACCATCATTTCCATAAAAATTTTCATATCCTATGTGTAAGTTTCTTTATGAAGTCATAATCAGATGATTTTGTATATGTAAATCATGACATGTCAAGGAGTAGTTATGCTTTACAGACTGTTAATTTATTAGAAAGGAAGGAATTCCAGCCTTCATATGCCAAAATCCATAGTGTTATGGATGTTACACTTCAAAAAGATACTGTGAGCAACTTGGTTCCCACAGTAACTACATCAACATTTGATACAGTTGTGATCTTTTCAAGGTAATCAGGATGTTCATGTTTGCCAGTTTGATTCTTTTAACAGCCCTTTTCCTTTCACGCCTCTTAACTGGATGAGCATAATTTCCTTTTGTGGGTGCATTTCAAGTGTATCTTATATATAAAGGCATTGCTTCTTTGTTATCCTAAGAGTCACTAGAAACTGGTCAACTTCGTGGCAAGGCAGGCATTATTTGATTGTCAGATCCACTAATTGCCTCCAAGAGTGGATATTTGAATAGTTGTAACTTCAGACTTGCTGTTCTTAAATTGTTCAATGAATTCCTACTCCTCCGAACTTTAGGAGTTCTGCCAAGCAGAGGAGGGAAATTTTTGTGGTTCTTTGGATGTGTCAGCTACTAAAATGTGTCCAGCAACAGCAACTACTTGGACTTTATACTCATCACAATAATATGAATCAATCTTGTAATGGCTCAATGAAGTTGCCAGTAGAGGCTCTGCTTCCCATTAGCTTTATTAGGACTTTTAAACAAGTTTATTTTTCTGCACTTACCTTTAGGACAAAAAACCCATTGGTTTATTTTCTCCAGCTACTTTTGCCTTGACTCAGGAAATGCCTTTGAATTAATTTTGTCCTCACTTAGCATGAAAAAATACACCTATATTGGCTTTTCAGAATTTTTTTTTCCTTACCTACTGAAAAATATTATGTATAGAATATTGCTTTATTTTATTTATAGAATATAAACAGAGTGGCTTTGCTGGTTTTGATTTTTAGCTGTATCTTTCTTTTAAGGCAGAAAATAGTGAAACTGCCTATTTGTTTCACTTCTACTTTATTTCTTTTGATGTTTTTTAAACGTGTTTCTAAACACAATGTAACTAGTTCTGTATGGCCAATTACAAGTAATTGGGACTATCAACTTAAATGCTGATGTTTACATCAACCAAAATGTCATGAGAAATAAAATGCTAATAGATTTTAATAGATTTCTAGCATACTATTTTTCCAGTCACCTCAGCTTGAAAGAAGGTTCTTGTACATGGTGATCTTAAGGTGAAAAAGGTCCCCTGGGCTGCTGGCTTAAAAGATTAATTCTTGCAAGTAATACCTCATCAGAGCAGTTCCATGCTTATGAGGAAGAGAGGTGTTTCAACCAACTGAAGAGGGTGCTATGACCTTTTATGACCTTTCTCTTTGTGCCTACTGGTGATGTGTAATTTTGCATCGTAGGGCTCAGTACATGTCACATGTTGGAAAGAGGTACAAATTATATTACTACAGGTCTTAAGCAAATGTGAACAAAGCAGAAAAGAGGCAGAAGTCATCAAGCCGAGCAAGACAGAAACCCAAGAATCCAATTATATCTTTAGCAAGCATGCTGGTCTTTACTCTTGTGAATAGGTCTGTAGTATGTGTCACGCAGAAAACTGGCTTAATCTCCTTCTAAACCCAGTTGTTCTTAATGTCTGTGTGCTGTACAATGTACTGGGCAGATGGGAGGAGAGCCAACCATTGTATCCGTCGCTGTGTTCTGCAGCACTTGTGTTCCAAGAAACACAACCCATTTAATCTAATCCTGGGCTTTGTCCCCAGCAGTAACCAGCACCGGTTTCCTAAAACATAGGTGTAAAAGGAAGTACAGATAGATCTGTGCTGTTTTTCCTACATTAAGTATTACCCTAATTTTTGCAGCTGGGGAAAAATCAGTTTGAAACCTAAAGTCTGAGCCTTAATAAATTCTTCCAAAGATAGTAAACATGTTGATTCTGACAAACTGACTTGCCCTTTGTGCTAGGAGCACTCCCCTTCCAAAATGTTCCTAAGCTTCAAGCTACACCACTTGTGTACCAGTACTAACCTTTGTCTATGTCAGTACAAATTTCATCTGGTACCTATATCCTGTAGGAATGGCAAGAGTGGACAGCATTATCTGTTACTCTGCCACTCTTCACTATGGAAATTACTGCTATTCTAGATATTGTAGGAGGGTTTTTTGTTGTGTTAAATTAAATCCTTTCTTTCTCTTCGTTGCCTTATTTAATGAAGTCTAACATCATTGGCTGGCTACGAAAAGCACTGGAGACAGATAAAAAAGACTGGATAAAAGAAACTGAACCAGAAGCAGATCAAGATGGGTACTATCAGACTACGCTCCCAGCTATTGTTTTTCAGGTATCAGACAACTTGCTTATTCCAGAAAATCTCCAGAAGCAGTACATCGATTTGGGGATATGAAGGGGGAAGCCAAACTTTCTAAAATACTATTGTTTCTATGTCTTTTGAAGTACAGTGGGGTTTTTTTCCCTGTAGAGCTGTTAGTTGGAGGGGTTGTTTCCTTGGAGATTTTGTTTACTTTTTTTACTTCAATGCTAAAAGAGTTCTTTTTTATGCGTAGATTAGAAATGTATTTTTCCCAGCCTTTTTAGTTGATATTTGTATTTAGTGTGCTGCTTTTACTTACGCCTCTTGATGTAAAGCTGTAGTATTGATGCCTTTTTCCTGGTGTTAGGAAATAAAAGCTCAGACACGGTTAGAGGGTTGGGGGTAGTTTACCTCGGTATTTAATAGGATCCCATTCTATGGCTTCTGCCATCCAGGTGGAACGCGTTGCAAAAGCCCCGTCCCCCCAGTCGAGTATACAATTAAAGACCTTACACATTAGCATATCTAACTAGAGGGCCCAATAAGGGGCTAGGGTGGGCTAACTTCTAGTTTACAGAATCTGTCCTGCTAGGCGACCTTGAGTGCTTACGACAATAGAATGTTTGGTCTCCTATCTCTACGTAGTTTCTAGGGTGTTTGGTCTCCTGGCCTACTGGACACCCAGAAACCAGGCTGAAGTATCACACCTAAAGCATCACAAGTATGCATGCTAATACTTGTGAATATAGTGAACTGTGTAAGAGCTATTTAAGAGAAAAGGCAAAAAATCCTTCAAGTATCAGTATAAGCCCACCAGTGAGATGTTTGTGACATATTAGAAGAGTTTTTGTTAATACATTGGTGAGGTAGTTAGGCATGTATTTCTTACTATAAAATATTCATTATACAAACACCCTAATACTAGAATAAATAGTTCCATTGAAGGTTGAAACTGTTGCTGTTTTAAACACTACTTCAGTTAACATGAATGCCTGTCCAAATTAAAACCAGAAAAGATAAGGCTGTTTCTAAGATCCTTAAAAAAAAAAAGCCACAAAAATACCCAAACCTGCACCACCCTCTCGTCGGTAGTGGGAAGTTTTGAAAGTGATCTTTATCAACCAGAAAAATGTCAGCTTATTATGGTCACTTTCTAATTTTTCTTTACAAATATTGTGTTATGTACCTTCAACGAAAGATAGATTATCTCTTCTTCCTGCATTTGTTTCCCACTTTATTTTTTCCCAGCTTATACCAGGATTTGTGCTACAATCTTTCACATTTGTATTAGTGCCAAGGTTTACTTCATCTAATCGTTTTCAGAAAGTCTGTGATGTCAAAGAAACTGGTGGCTGATTATTGGCTCTAGTGATATGTTGAGAAGAGCTAGTGTTGAGATGCATGTAGCAGTGAAATTTTCAAAATCATCTTAGCATAAAAACAACTCACGTTCCCACCTGGCTTTTTGTGATCCTTCCTTTCTAGTTTCCCTTCTCTCAAACACAGTTGCCTGTAAGTCACCTAGATCTTGTACCTGTTTGTGTTTCTAAAGTTTAGAGGCTCCTTTACTTCACTATTTTGAGCTCACTACTTTCATATATGGGAGAAGCAAAGGAATTTGAGTTGTAGGGTCATTCATTACTATCTGCAGCAGCTGACCCTAGAACTTTGATACACTGTAAAGCCAAAGCACTACTGAATTAAAGAGAATAAATACTGTTTTGCTGAATTAAAAATGCAGATGTTTTCGGTATTAGGAGAATACTGCAGTATGCTTTAATGGTTGTCTGTAATATATTAATTACACTTGTGAAAAGAGTGGCTTTTGGTTTAGTCCGTGAGCTTGGCTGAAAAGAAGAAAAGAACAAAAACCAACAAAAAGCATATGTAGAGCTGGTGCTAGTGAGAGTCTCCAAGACTCCAGGATAGGAGTTCTGTCTTTGTTTTACCACTGATAAAGGCCTCACTTTATAATGAAACTATTTTTGTCTTAGATGTTTGAGCAGAATCTTCAGGTGGCTGCTCAGATAAATGAAGATTTGAAAACAAAGGTACTCATTCTGTGTCTTCAGCAAATGAATTCATTTCTAACCAGGTAACATAATGTTTAAAATACAAATGCTTTATCCTACCTCAGTCTCTCTTTGTTCCTACAGTTCCAATATTTGTTTTACTTGTTTGGATGTTTCTTTATTGCTTTCTCTTTCTCCTGTTGCATTCATGCCAAGCAAGCTTTTCTTCCCTTTCCTTCCTTTCTTCCCTTCCCCAATTTCACTGCAGAAGTTCCTCTGTGCTGGTGAGTGGCACTTTCAGTTCCTGTCTGTAAATGGCTCATAATTTTTTGAGTCAGTTCCTCTTTCTTTTATATCTCAAATTTATACCTCTTTATCTTAAGGAAGAGAGAAGACACCTCCTTGGCTGGATTCTGCCCAGAACAGAAAGACTAAACATAACATGAGCAACACACTCTTTATAAAATACTTCTAAATACCTGACAGACCCTTATGGAGCATTTGGTCCTATGGGTGTATTTGAATTATTACAGATTTGTGTCTGTTTAATGCCATTCCTTGTGTGTGTTACAGGTACAAAGATGAAGCACAATTATATAAAGAAGATCATCTTAAAAATCGCCAGTATCCTCAATGCTATGTTCAGTACATGATAGCAGTCATCAACAACTGTCAAACCTTCAAGTAAGTCTGTGTGTTCTTGCAGTACTGTGAGAAAAATAGCTATTGATATTTCAGCTGTAATACTATCTCTTCCCAGAACTTTCTCTTCTGTATACAAACAGGGTTTCAGTTAAGATAGTTTAGCTGAGTAAACAGAGGCAACAGGTTTAAAGATAGCACTGCTTTAAGAGGCAGGTATTGTGATTGCTTTTGCCTTTGGCAAGCCAAGCCATTGCCCCTCACCAGTGAAAAACCACTTGTCATTCCAAGAATTTCATTGCCAAAGAAACATTTATCTTCAGCTTCCAGAATTTGAAAAGATCATTTCAGTTAGTTTGTCTGGGTCCTGCCATCTCCTCTCACAGATCCACCTTGAAGCACTGTGATCAAGGTGAACTGAACTGGAGGAAAGTAATGGCAGACTTTCTGTGAAGACTGTCAGAATGTGGCTCATGTTTCAGTGACGAGCAGTCCAGCTTCCTATTCATCTGTGTCTGCTGCCATTTGCAGGTCTGCAGATCATCAGCAGTTTGCTACCAACACACAAGCAGTCTACAGTGACCACTCCAAAATCATGCTGGAGAGTAAATTAAGGCTTCCAAAGCAAGAAGCAGGCCTTGTTTCCCCTTGCAAAAATAACTGTCTGTTGTGTCTTCTTTGGTGTATGTACTCCAGAAATTTTATAGTAGTGCAATTGTGCATCAGTGGGTCTTTTTTTTCTTTGTCACAGAGAATCTATCATCAGTCTGAAAAGAAAATACTTGAAAAGTGATATGGAAGACACATTGTCAATCAGTCATGCAAACATGGATGCCACGTTAGACATCATAGCTAAAGAAGGATGCTCTAGCCTGCTTGATGAAGTCTTCATGGATTTAGAGGTTAGAACATTTTTCCTCAAAAAACCCAGAAGTATTATTTTAGAAAGAAAAAAAAATCAGAATGAAGTAGTTGTGGAGCCTTTAGATTGCTAAACATATAAAATATGTGGGTTTTATATATGGGCTAGCACAATGTCAGTAAACATTAGTATTGTTCTTCTCTGGTCTAGTTTGCATGTAGGAGACTGGAGGGTTGCTTAATTAGGTTTCATGGGATGGCTTCAGGCAGGTGCTTTGTATATAATTAGTATTTTCTAGCAGATGTACTTAGTCTTACGTTGTTGAGTTGTAAAAATTATTTGGGAAACTACTGCTGATATTAAGTTGTCATTGCAGGTACAGTTCATCTGTAATTATTATAGTTAATTGATTCTAACAGTGGGCCCTTTCTGTCTGATAGATTTCCATGTTAAGGAATTCTAGCTTCTTGTATAGAATCCCTCAGGGAAAACATTATTACTATAAAGAAATTGGGAGTATGGGGAGGGAAACAGGGAAATTAGAGAAACAGCAGGAAATGGTGAAGAGAGATGCTCTGGGACTTGTTAGATTCTAATAAAATTTTGAACTAATGTAAATACCTTGAATGGCTCACATGAGGAAGGATGTGGGAGCAGCATAGTTTAGAAATTGATAACACTTAAAATTGCTTCCCATTTTTTTAGTAAATGCATTAATCTGATGAAACTGTCAAAAACCTGATCTCATCTCTTGTTACCTTCTCAGCCACATCTGAATGAGCTGATGACAAAGAAGTGGCTGATGGGGTCTAATGCAGTGGGGACTATCTGTGTCACTGTAGAGGATTATTTCAATGACTTTGCAAAGATTAAAAAGCCATACAAAAAGGTAGGTGCAAAATACTCAGTGATAATTTGCTAATGTACTCTGAGCATCATGTTAATTTGGAATTTCTGAACACCACCTGGAATTCAGAATTGCAATGCAGAAATTGGAATTGATTCATCACTGGAAATGAAAAAATGTTCGTTGCCAAACTGCAGAAGTCTGAAACTACTTTTTTTTTTTTCTTTTTTTTGTGTTCACAGCCATATAATATTGTCAAAGACAGATCTAAGTTGCAGCATTTAGTCCAGGAAGCTTCTTGGCACGTTACTATATATTCTTACCAGTTTGTACTTTTCTACCTCTCCTCAGAAGTTTGTAGTCAGATAAAATTAGCTCTTCTGAAACTAGTTTTGCAGTTCTGCAATTACTTTTTTTTATAAGTGCACATCAAGTAATTCCTAGTTTTAATATATACAATGAAGCATGGTGAATTTGGTGCCATACGGGTTAACAAATGCATAGCTATGTTTAAAGTTCTTTTACAACAGCATATGTGCTAGGCTAGGTTTTTTTCCCCCTCTGGTCTGTCAAAGGATATCTGTATTTCTCTATTGATAGGAAAAAATATAATAATATGGAAGATTAAAGGCAGGTTCATGTAGTAAGACAGCATTAAATGATTCTCTAACACATAGGAACCTTACAGAAGCTAGCTAGATCAGTATTTAGTGAAGTCTTTGAAGAAGCTCTTACTAAGTGGAAGGGCTTAAAAGATAGTCTCCAAATCATACACTTATTCTTTCTTAACCTTAATTCTGAAAGTGATAAAGGGAACTGCACAGAGTTCCTCTGATGACCTCTTAACCTTCAGTATTCGCTGATCCTAGAGGCCTTATTATGTAAGTATATGTATTTTCAGTCCAGAAAAAGTGCACAAAATAAATTAGGTCAGTGCCAGAATTAGTCTATATCCATGGAACAGCTTTATTTTTCAGATTTAGTTTGTTACCGTGAGGTACAAATGCTTGGCATGAGTTTTGAAATGTTAATACGAATCCCTTCAATCACATATGTTTCATCATATAGCATTTATTGCCACCTTGTGGGGAAGAAGATTACAAGCAGATTCTTTGGCATTCATCATATCTGCATTTTCACTGTCTTCCAGTACAAAAAAATCTCCTATAAAAGATGCCATATGTTCTAGCACATGCTGGACCATGCTTTTGTTTCCCTGATTTGTGATGGGATTTTTTTCTGGTTTTAAAATACTCTTGGATAACCCTGTTTTGAAAGTACAATTTCTTAAAGCCACATGAACAAAGCTCCTCCAAGAAGACTGTTGCCCAATGGAAAGGACACAGTTCTGGAACAGAGGAAGTCTGGATCTAAGTCATTCTGCTTTGCTGTTCTCCTCTTGTGTAAATTGAATGCTCTACCATAGCACTGTTGGCTCTTGTGGAGTGTTCTCAGCTGTAGTGGAGCTGTTCCTCAGTTCCTTTTGCAGTGGGATGGGCCATACCCATCTGCCCCCCACAGTGTTCTGTGCAGTTCATTTTCCTTTGTGTTACTGACATCAGTTCCACCAACGCAAGAGAAGCCCTCCCTGAGCAACCACCTAACTCTGGTATTTCTGCAGAGTCTTGAGAGCAGAACTTGAAATTGTATTTTCTGTGTTCCAGATGAGGGTTGTGACTTCCAGTACTTTGCAATATGTTGTTTTCTCCTTTTTTTCTTTTTTCCCCCCTTTTCTCTCCTTCCTGAAACCTTTTTTTTTCAAATTTTGACTGAAGAACTTGTTGATTGAAACTAAAGTTTGATCATACTACTAATAAAACATGATAAAAAGTTTGTGACTACCTATTATGCAAGCTTTTCCTTAATCGTAAGTAACTTTGCCACCGTGCTTAAGGGCAAGAAAAAACACCTGAGGACTTGAGGGATTTAAGGACTCTACTTACATTCCTGTTGAAAAATAAGCATGGGAAGGTTTTGGGGGTTTTAGTTTTGTTCTTTATTTCCAAATCTCAGCACTACTCTTGCACCAATACCAGATGTTTAACCTAGGTACCAGTAGGTATTTTCCATAAAGAGACAAGTGCAGAACAGCAAATCAGTCAAGGAAGATCTGAGAAAGTGACTGTTCTTTGGTGCTCCTCAAAAAAATTCAGACATGTCATTAAAGATATCATGGGTTTGTTACTTCTTGTAATTGGCACATCATTATGGAAGGAGAGATTTTCATTTCTGTTAGCACTGTGACAATCTAAAAACCCTCAATCTGTATTATTAGCAAAAATTGCATACTGGTGATTAAGTGCAAATACAAAGCCTAAAAATAGTGGCTAAATTTGCAGTTATCACTGGCATAATCCACCACCTTTTCCACTTCTTTCAGACAATGACTCTTGAGGCCCATCGGCGAGTAGTTGTGGAATACATCAGAGCAATCATGCTAAAACGTATATCTTTCAAGAATGCAGAAGAGAGAAAAGAGGGTGCAGAAAGAATGATCAAAGAAGCAGAACAGTTCAGATTTTTGTTTAAGAAGCTTGCAGCTGTAAGTATTTGCTTTGGGTAGTGCTGTTAACCTGGTAATTTAGCATAACCACACAAGTTTATGTCTCCAAAATGTTGAGTGGCTTCGGAATATCAAAGATGCCAGCTGAGGGCACAGAGATGGAGTTTCTGAACACACAGGCCTGCTGCTAAAATTCCTGAGCACAAGTTTCTGCTGCTTGGTGTTTATACAGCTCTCTGCAGCTGAATATTTGGGACTTCTGGCCTCAGAGAGATAGGTACCCTGAATTAATAGTACTAACTAAAAGAAAAAAGCAGTTAAAAAAAATTTTAAAAATCTGTCTTTGCTTTTCCTGGCCAGAAGAAAGGCTAATCTGGCATCAAACAGATGCCATTACTTATTACCTAAGGAGCATGCAGTGTATTCATTTAGATCAATCAGACTAGTATGTTGACCCCATTNGCTTTAAGAGGCAGGTATTGTGATTGCTTTTGCCTTTGGCAAGCCAAGCCATTGCCCCTCACCAGTGAAAAACCACTTGTCATTCCAAGAATTTCATTGCCAAAGAAACATTTATCTTCAGCTTCCAGAATTTGAAAAGATCATTTCAGTTAGTTTGTCTGGGTCCTGCCATCTCCTCTCACAGATCCACCTTGAAGCACTGTGATCAAGGTGAACTGAACTGGAGGAAAGTAATGGCAGACTTTCTGTGAAGACTGTCAGAATGTGGCTCATGTTTCAGTGACGAGCAGTCCAGCTTCCTATTCATCTGTGTCTGCTGCCATTTGCAGGTCTGCAGATCATCAGCAGTTTGCTACCAACACACAAGCAGTCTACAGTGACCACTCCAAAATCATGCTGGAGAGTAAATTAAGGCTTCCAAAGCAAGAAGCAGGCATTGTTTCCCCTTGCAAAAATAACTGTCTGTTGTGTCTTCTTTGGTGTATGTACTCCAGAAATTTTATAGTAGTGCAATTGTGCATCAGTGGGTCTTTTTTTTCTTTGTCACAGAGAATCTATCATCAGTCTGAAAAGAAAATACTTGAAAAGTGATATGGAAGACACATTGTCAATCAGTCATGCAAACATGGATGCCACGTTAGACATCATAGCTAAAGAAGGATGCTCTAGCCTGCTTGATGAAGTCTTCATGGATTTAGAGGTTAGAACATTTTTCCTCAAAAAACCCAGAAGTATTATTTTAGAAAGAAAAAAAAATCAGAATGAAGTAGTTGTGGAGCCTTTAGATTGCTAAACATATAAAATATGTGGGTTTTATATATGGGCTAGCACAATGTCAGTAAACATTAGTATTGTTCTTCTCTGGTCTAGTTTGCATGTAGGAGACTGGAGGGTTGCTTAATTAGGTTTCATGGGATGGCTTCAGGCAGGTGCTTTGTATATAATTAGTATTTTCTAGCAGATGTACTTAGTCTTACGTTGTTGAGTTGTAAAAATTATTTGGGAAACTACTGCTGATATTAAGTTGTCATTGCAGGTACAGTTCATCTGTAATTATTATAGTTAATTGATTCTAACAGTGGGCCCTTTCTGTCTGATAGATTTCCATGTTAAGGAATTCTAGCTTCTTGTATAGAATCCCTCAGGGAAAACATTATTACTATAAAGAAATTGGGAGTATGGGGAGGGAAACAGGGAAATTAGAGAAACAGCAGGAAATGGTGAAGAGAGATGCTCTGGGACTTGTTAGATTCTAATAAAATTTTGAACTAATGTAAATACCTTGAATGGCTCACATGAGGAAGGATGTGGGAGCAGCATAGTTTAGAAATTGATAACACTTAAAATTGCTTCCCATTTTTTTAGTAAATGCATTAATCTGATGAAACTGTCAAAAACCTGATCTCATCTCTTGTTACCTTCTCAGCCACATCTGAATGAGCTGATGACAAAGAAGTGGCTGATGGGGTCTAATGCAGTGGGGACTATCTGTGTCACTGTAGAGGATTATTTCAATGACTTTGCAAAGATTAAAAAGCCATACAAAAAGGTAGGTGCAAAATACTCAGTGATAATTTGCTAATGTACTCTGAGCATCATGTTAATTTGGAATTTCTGAACACCACCTGGAATTCAGAATTGCAATGCAGAAATTGGAATTGATTCATCACTGGAAATGAAAAAATGTTCGTTGCCAAACTGCAGAAGTCTGAAACTACTTTTTTTTTTTTCTTTTTTTTGTGTTCACAGCCATATAATATTGTCAAAGACAGATCTAAGTTGCAGCATTTAGTCCAGGAAGCTTCTTGGCACGTTACTATATATTCTTACCAGTTTGTACTTTTCTACCTCTCCTCAGAAGTTTGTAGTCAGATAAAATTAGCTCTTCTGAAACTAGTTTTGCAGTTCTGCAATTACTTTTTTTTATAAGTGCACATCAAGTAATTCCTAGTTTTAATATATACAATGAAGCATGGTGAATTTGGTGCCATACGGGTTAACAAATGCATAGCTATGTTTAAAGTTCTTTTACAACAGCATATGTGCTAGGCTAGGTTTTTTTCCCCCTCTGGTCTGTCAAAGGATATCTGTATTTCTCTATTGATAGGAAAAAATATAATAATATGGAAGATTAAAGGCAGGTTCATGTAGTAAGACAGCATTAAATGATTCTCTAACACATAGGAACCTTACAGAAGCTAGCTAGATCAGTATTTAGTGAAGTCTTTGAAGAAGCTCTTACTAAGTGGAAGGGCTTAAAAGATAGTCTCCAAATCATACACTTATTCTTTCTTAACCTTAATTCTGAAAGTGATAAAGGGAACTGCACAGAGTTCCTCTGATGACCTCTTAACCTTCAGTATTCGCTGATCCTAGAGGCCTTATTATGTAAGTATATGTATTTTCAGTCCAGAAAAAGTGCACAAAATAAATTAGGTCAGTGCCAGAATTAGTCTATATCCATGGAACAGCTTTATTTTTCAGATTTAGTTTGTTACCGTGAGGTACAAATGCTTGGCATGAGTTTTGAAATGTTAATACGAATCCCTTCAATCACATATGTTTCATCATATAGCATTTATTGCCACCTTGTGGGGAAGAAGATTACAAGCAGATTCTTTGGCATTCATCATATCTGCATTTTCACTGTCTTCCAGTACAAAAAAATCTCCTATAAAAGATGCCATATGTTCTAGCACATGCTGGACCATGCTTTTGTTTCCCTGATTTGTGATGGGATTTTTTTCTGGTTTTAAAATACTCTTGGATAACCCTGTTTTGAAAGTACAATTTCTTAAAGCCACATGAACAAAGCTCCTCCAAGAAGACTGTTGCCCAATGGAAAGGACACAGTTCTGGAACAGAGGAAGTCTGGATCTAAGTCATTCTGCTTTGCTGTTCTCCTCTTGTGTAAATTGAATGCTCTACCATAGCACTGTTGGCTCTTGTGGAGTGTTCTCAGCTGTAGTGGAGCTGTTCCTCAGTTCCTTTTGCAGTGGGATGGGCCATACCCATCTGCCCCCCACAGTGTTCTGTGCAGTTCATTTTCCTTTGTGTTACTGACATCAGTTCCACCAACGCAAGAGAAGCCCTCCCTGAGCAACCACCTAACTCTGGTATTTCTGCAGAGTCTTGAGAGCAGAACTTGAAATTGTATTTTCTGTGTTCCAGATGAGGGTTGTGACTTCCAGTACTTTGCAATATGTTGTTTTCTCCTTTTTTTCTTTTTTCCCCCCTTTTCTCTCCTTCCTGAAACCTTTTTTTTTCAAATTTTGACTGAAGAACTTGTTGATTGAAACTAAAGTTTGATCATACTACTAATAAAACATGATAAAAAGTTTGTGACTACCTATTATGCAAGCTTTTCCTTAATCGTAAGTAACTTTGCCACCGTGCTTAAGGGCAAGAAAAAACACCTGAGGACTTGAGGGATTTAAGGACTCTACTTACATTCCTGTTGAAAAATAAGCATGGGAAGGTTTTGGGGGTTTTAGTTTTGTTCTTTATTTCCAAATCTCAGCACTACTCTTGCACCAATACCAGATGTTTAACCTAGGTACCAGTAGGTATTTTCCATAAAGAGACAAGTGCAGAACAGCAAATCAGTCAAGGAAGATCTGAGAAAGTGACTGTTCTTTGGTGCTCCTCAAAAAAATTCAGACATGTCATTAAAGATATCATGGGTTTGTTACTTCTTGTAATTGGCACATCATTATGGAAGGAGAGATTTTCATTTCTGTTAGCACTGTGACAATCTAAAAACCCTCAATCTGTATTATTAGCAAAAATTGCATACTGGTGATTAAGTGCAAATACAAAGCCTAAAAATAGTGGCTAAATTTGCAGTTATCACTGGCATAATCCACCACCTTTTCCACTTCTTTCAGACAATGACTCTTGAGGCCCATCGGCGAGTAGTTGTGGAATACATCAGAGCAATCATGCTAAAACGTATATCTTTCAAGAATGCAGAAGAGAGAAAAGAGGGTGCAGAAAGAATGATCAAAGAAGCAGAACAGTTCAGATTTTTGTTTAAGAAGCTTGCAGCTGTAAGTATTTGCTTTGGGTAGTGCTGTTAACCTGGTAATTTAGCATAACCACACAAGTTTATGTCTCCAAAATGTTGAGTGGCTTCGGAATATCAAAGATGCCAGCTGAGGGCACAGAGATGGAGTTTCTGAACACACAGGCCTGCTGCTAAAATTCCTGAGCACAAGTTTCTGCTGCTTGGTGTTTATACAGCTCTCTGCAGCTGAATATTTGGGACTTCTGGCCTCAGAGAGATAGGTACCCTGAATTAATAGTACTAACTAAAAGAAAAAAGCAGTTAAAAAAAATTTTAAAAATCTGTCTTTGCTTTTCCTGGCCAGAAGAAAGGCTAATCTGGCATCAAACAGATGCCATTACTTATTACCTAAGGAGCATGCAGTGTATTCATTTAGATCAATCAGACTAGTATGTTGACCCCATTTAAAGTCCAGTAGAAATAGAAAAGATAGACTAAAAAAAGTATTTGGAAAATCAATGTACAAGACAGGCCTAAAAGTTTTAACTGTATAAGGAACAAGGATCTTCAAGAAAACTCCTAGGGCCAACAGATGACAAAATGCAAAAAGAATGCACAGAAAGATAAAGCCTGAAAAACTGGGGGAGTTGACGCAAGAGGTTGTGGAATAAATGAAACAAACCATACCTGACTGGCAGAACCAGATGACCTTGAATTAGGAATATTGAAATAGTCCAGAGTTTAAATAGATACAGTTCAATCAATCAGTTGCTGAAAGCTGCTTTGGTGGCCAGATAACTTGAAGGAATCTAATAGAAGAAATGTTTCAGAAGACATCTGGCGTTCATGTCAGTTATTCCTAATGTTTATGCTCGTAGATTACCCAAAGTTGAAGACTAGAATGTATCACCATGTGGATAAATTGTTTGTAGGACACTACTTTGTTCACTGATATTCTCAGAGCTGGTCTCTGAATGAAGAACAGGGAGCAAAAAGATTATGGTGAAAATTCACAAATATTTTGGGTTTCTTAATGTCTGAAAATTCAGCTTTTTGGGAAATTCAAGAGCATTGTCAAACAAAATACTGATTGAAGGATTGTTTGTGGATTTGAGGGTTATTGCTATTGTTTTGGGGCATTTTTAATATTTTTTGTTCACTTTTGCAGGGCTCTGGAGAGGACACTGAAGGACTCTGTGACATCATTGAAGCCATTGCAGAGGTTATCAAGCTGACTGATCCTTCACTGCTCTATCTGGAAGTTTCAACTTTAGTCAGTAAATACCCAGATATCAGGTAATTCTCTTTGCCCTCGGATTTTAAAGATAGATAGATAACATCATAATTTCTTTGTGGTCTTGGACAACTTTTATTGTTTTAAAACAATGTGAGAATGTGTTCATATTTTTCATATTTTAGAATGTAATCATTTTCTTGTGGAAAATAATGCTAATGTACAATGTATGTGAGTTGGACTAGGAGTTACAGCTACTTAAGTGCTGCAGAGCAATACTTAAAATACTTCAGTTCTGGGTTTTGGGAGGATAAAATAGAGTCCTAAAAAGCAGCCAAAACAATGCTTTATATTGAACAGAAAAAACAGTTCTGAGTGAGTGGAGATTGATTAAGAATAAAAAGTACCTGCTGAAACTGAGTGAAAGTATTGCCACTTAAGTGCTGTTGCTGAAAAAATCTTCCCTGTGCAAAGTTTCCTAATGCCAGTTTTACCCCTTTCCTTTGGCAGGGACGACCACATTGCAGCTTTGCTGACAGTGAGAGGCGATGCCAGCAGAGATATGAAGCAGACTATCATTGAGACTTTGGATCAAGGCCCAAGCCAACCGAATCCAAACTATGTGCCAATTTTTAAAGAAATTACAGTTCCTACTCTCACTGTGCCAAAACTTCTCAAGTAATTGACAACTCAGTGTTTGTGTGTCATTACTGCTCTGGGATCAACAGGTTTGAAATATTTGTGGGCAAATTTGGCAATGCTATTTTGAGTGAGGTTCAATATACATTGATACTTGCTAGGCATGTTTCTTTCTAAAGACTTGGACGAGAGGAAATGAGAGATTTCTGAAAGAAGGATTAAAGGTCATGTTTGAAGAATGAAGCTTTTGATGGCATGGGGTTTTTTTATGGATCCATTTGTTACAGCTGTTTTTGCTGTCAGCAAATACGTTTTTCTTGTGGAGTATGTTTGCACAGTGCACTGCAACGCTAGATAAAGATATTTATACCAAAACCTGCAGAGCTGTATTAGTGCTGGATATACTAACACACATCACTTACAATACCTAAGCAGACTCCTTTAGAACTGTCTTTCTATGGCACTGCACTGAGTGTTAATGTCAATCCACTTTCACGTTATATTTTGTGTATGTACTTACTTTGGTGTAAAATAGTTTATTGCAGAAAACTTAATTATGAAATCAGTTTCCTGACTTAAAGGACTGAATGAAATTGCTAGAGTGCAATTTAATTATAGGTTGAATAAATAAATAAAGACATAAGGTACAATTTTTTTTTCACTGATTCACTAAAAACAGCACATAAAGCACACCAGTTCAGTAAAATGTTAAACCATTGCTATGTTCAGCTATGATTCTTTGCATCGTTGTAGATTTACAGAGCATGTAAATCTTCTTTTTGTTGTTTTAAGTGTGAATAAAAATTGGATTTAATAGTTTTCTGAAACCACAAGATACTGGGTTTTATTTCCACATTATTTTCAGATTAATCTAATTATAAAATACTACTACACAATTGTCGATTCAAAATTCCTTCATGAAGGACACATTTAAGGCATTATCTCTTAGTACCTGAGCAGAGCTGTCAGAGGTAAGCACAAGCCTACATTGTTTTAATTAAACATTCTGGAGTTTGTGTACGTAACTCCTTTGGCCTGTGGCCACCCATGCCTTGTGCCATTCTCCATCCCCTCTGTACCCCTCCCTGCCCTGTCCCCAACTCCTCTGTACCCCAGAAGGAGATTTGTACAGGGTCAGCAGTTTGGACAGATGGAACTGAACTTGTGCCTTTCTGCAGTGCCAGGGACAACGTGTCTCCAGAGATGGTTCAGTAGAGCAGCACCTTGGTATGTCTCTGCTTGAGGGATTTTAGCACAGGAGGCCCTTGGGTCCCATGGGACTGTAAACTCTGCCTAGGAATTGTAGGTAGAGGGAGAGGAATTTCACTCTTTTTCAGAGGGTTGTGTTCAGCCTTCAGTAAAGAATTCAGTTACAGATCAGTGAGGTGATACGAATTCGGCTTGTACTCTAATTCCATTCTGTCCCTGAAATTCTTTCCCTATGTGCTTTAATCCTCACTTTGCGTAAGGGAATCAGTTCTGCGGGCTCTGTTTCTCTCAGGATCCCTTGTCCCTCGCAGCGAGAGTGCAGAGGCACCTCTTGGATGTTAAACTTCTGCTCTTCCCCCTCCAGGCCCCGCCAGCTGCCCTGAGAGGGGACCCCGCGAGGATCGGTCGNCGGAAGCGGGTGGGCTGCTGCGGGAATCCGGTCACCCGCCCGGCGCATCCAGCGCGGGGTTTGGCTGTAAACAGCACGGGGGTTTCCCCGTGAGGGGGGAGTCTGTAAGGAAGGGCTGAGGGAGAACAAGTGTGGCTGTATTTTATAACAGGGCTAAAGGGGATTGATGGGACCGAGAAGTTAACCTTGAAGGCGCTGAAGTAATTTTTAACCTGAGGTTGCAGGAAGGATAGTAAAGCGTGGAGGATCAATGTCGCAGTACAGGGAAGGCTTGTAAAAAGGAATCTGATAAATGTTAATGGAAGGCTTTAAAGTTCCCAGCGAGAAGACATAGCTGCATCAGGGGACGTTTAGGTTGAATATCAGGAAGAATTTCTTCTCAGCAGGGGTGTTTGGACATTGGAATGGACTGCCAGGGAGGTGGTGGAGTCACTGTCCCTGCAGGTGTTCAAGGAAAGACGGGACGTGGCACTTTGTGTCAAGGTGTGGTTGTCTCGGTGGTGTTCGGTCACGATGATCTCAGAGGTGTTTTCCAACCTGAATGATTCTGTGGAGTATTCTCTTGAATTCACCTGGAGCAGAGGGACCCGCAAAGGAGTCAGCAGGCCTGTGCTAAACAAACGCACTGGCAAGATCCTATCAGTAAAGAGGCCAAAGGAGATTTCCCAATTATGTCATGTTGAGGAAACTGGGGAGGTGCCTACGTTGGATCCATTTATATGGGAGATGAGTCAAGACAGATCCTCTGACACAAGCAGCAGCAAGAAGAGGTTAAGCAGTAGACAAACAGTACTAAGTTTCTAAAACCGGCTGATATTTACGGAGTGACTCAGGAATTCAGCAGCTTACCTACCCAGCCTGCTGTAAAACAGCTTCCTCTGAGGACTCGGCAGAGGCATGCATGAAGCCATTTCTCTTTTTAAAGGGTCCAGAAAAAAACAGATCAATAATCTGACTCCTGCACCAGGAAAACTAGTAAAAGTAATTTTAAATAATGTAGTTAGTCAGGAGAATTGCATGGCTTTTGTTGAAAGTATTCCTTCTGGCAAACTGTAGTATAAATCCTGGAATATGTTTGGTAAGGATTGGATGTGGATATGATGGCTAGATTTGGAGCAATTAATGTAATCTGTATGCTTTCCAAAAATACTCAAACACTATCAAAAGGCCCTTGAAGAAATTCAGTAAACGTAGGATGAATGGAAGCCTTCTTCAGTGGATGGAAAATTGACTGAGGGGTGTGTGTGCGCGGTCATGCGCCATGCTGACAGATGGAGCTCTCCTGGGATCTTTATGTAATCTGCTCAGGAGCAGCTGAGGAAAAGAGTAGGTTTAGGTTGGATGGTGAGAAGAAGTTCTTTACAGTGGGTGTGGTGAGGCACTAGAACAGGTTGCCCAGAGAAGCTGTGGCTGCCCCAACCCTAGAAGTGTCTAAGGCCAGGCTGGATGGAGCTCTGAGCCAGCTGGTGTAAGTGAAGGTGTCCCTGCCCACAGCGGAGGGATTGGAACTTGATCTTAAAGGTCCATTTCAACCCAAACCATCCTGTGGTTCTATGATTCTTTGAAAAGAGGGTGAATGGTCAGGTGAGGTTTGCTGATTCCTGCAGTAACAGAGGCCTGTGAAAGCTTGCAGTAACACCTTACAGTCCTGGGTGACTGGGCTGTATCAGCCTGTCATGGCCACATCATGATCCCCGTATGAGAGGTGATCCCCGTGCGTCAGGTGGAATCCAGAGCAGGAACCTGATGTCCATGAGGAAAACTCATTCTAATTTTGCATAATTTTGTTTATAAAAGGAATGTGCTGACTGATGATGCTCAGGAGCAAGATAAGTGGGTCATAATGCATTTTCATGAAAATATCAGCTTAGCACTTGGTAGCAGCTCATAAAAGGTAAAAAATGTTCACAGTACTAAGAAGAGAAACAGATTAAAAAAGGGTAATTTTTTTTTGTGACTGAAATCTTTGCAGTTTATTCTTGCAATTTTAGTGTTGCATGCATGTTACATAATTCTTGAAGATGGGGAAGGAAGTAATAGAATGAACTGAAAGTGTTTAGAAAAAGACAACAAGAACTAAAGGAAAAGAAAATCAGCTTCTGCGAACAGGGATCAACTGAGCAGGACTCTGGAGTTGTAGTGGAGGGGAAATGAAAACTGTCAGTCCAAGGGGAACGTCCTTGTATGCAATGGAGAGAATTCCCCACCACTTTCAGATACCCTTCTGAAAAAGACATGATCGTTCTTTATTTGGGCAGAAATTACTTAATTCGTTAATTTTGGCATAGAACTTGAATCATTAAGACAGTAGACTGTGAAGGCTCAGTAGAAGCTGGAACCTGCCTGTGCTTTTTCCTCTTTGAAAGGGGTCAAGGCCCTGCAGTCGATTGAGTATTTCAGTACTTTGGTCACATTAGTGACTTTCTCTCCACTGCCAACATGTGAGAGAGTCTGGGTGCCAAACCTGTTGCTCCAGTTTGCAAAACAAGTAGCTTACTACTGTGACAGTAGGCATTTTGGGGATTTAACCAGCATATGTGTTCTGCAGTTCTCTTAAACAGAAATAAATAAAAATACTTCCTTGTGCAGAGCATGCCCAAACTGTTTCATTGTATTTCTGTGCGTCTCTTCACTCATAAGTAAGTCTTGCAGTTTTCTTTGGAGCTTTTATCATGTTCCAGAGATTTTTCAGGAAAATACTGATCTCATCTGGTGAGTAAGAACCAGAATGTCGAAGTCTTCAGTAAGTGGAACCTGTTAATTTCAGCCATTTAAAGCTTACTACCTATTTTTGTTTGTTTTTTTTTTCCCCAGAGTGGATAAAGACAGGAGTGGAATAATATCTGATAATGAACTTCAGCAAGCATTATCCAATGGTAAGTCTGTAAATGAGCAGTGAGGTAGTTCACTGTAAACTCATGTTAAATTTCTTGTGAGAGTTGTTACTTGATGCCATCATTCTTCGTGTGGAAGAGGGTGGAAAGTGTTCTTACCACTCACTAATTACTATTTAATCTACAGCAAAAGGGTGGAAAAGGAAAAAAATGTTTGTTTTAAACTGAGTATCTATTGTAACCATTACTGATCTGTATTCTGAGGAATGAAGGCGTGCACATCCCTTTATTTTTATCCAGCTCTGCTTCCTAGAAATCATAACCAGTGATTCATGTATCCCTTGCTCATCACTGAACCGTTGCTGCTCACTACTGAACCTTTGTGTTTTAACCAGGATCAGTGTATAACCTGGACAAGGCTGTTTACAACCAGCCTTTTCACTGCACATAATTTATTTTTCATACAGTATGGTGCTGGAAATAAAGTATGGGGGTTTTCCTAACAGAGTAGAAAGATGCACTCTAGATCTAGTATTTAAACTTTCTAGAAGTCTGTCAGTTCCTTGTTGTAATACTCAAAGAATAACTAGGGTATTGTCATATAACTCATGGAAACAAAAAAATGAATCATTTTTCCAGTAGCCTATTTTTACTTTCCTCCCATGACTCAGGGTGGGTAGGATTGTACTCTGGGTTTTTTTTTTCCATTTGGAAATCTGAGAAAGGGCATATTCAGGCTGTTCGTCCACCTTTGAGTCTATACCAAGTTCTCCTTCTCCCAAAGTTTGTTCTTTCATCCTTCCTGTGCTTTGTGACTGAGAAGGGCTTAAACTGATGTTGTGAGCTGCAGCACACACAGGCTGAAGGGCCCCTTTTTGTCAGTATTTGCCTGACTTGAAATAAATTTATAAGGCTCTATTCAGTAAAACTGCAGTCTTGTAACTGAACTGGATTTACTAGAATATTTGTTTAATAATGTATCTGACAAATTAAAAGCAATGTATTGTGGATGCCAGACCTGATCCATAATTAAAATTTTGAATAAAATCTTCAGCAAAAACTAAGTTAAATTAAGTCACCATTTTCATTTAGATTACAGTGCTGTTTAGAACTGTGAGAACCTGTCATTTTAAATTTTACCTGCTGTTTCAAATTTTATATATTTTACATATCTCCTCATATGATTGAATTTAAGGGTAATAGGCAGTGATGACTATCTGAGCTCTTTTCTTTCCTTATTTACAGTGTAGATTAGCAATTTCAGTGCTTTGCAGTTAAGAAGAAAGCCAAGTGTTTGACAAAATATTTACAGAACTGTAAGCTTCCTGCATTCCAAGAGATTCTAGATCTTGTACACCAAAGTCACTAACAATTCAATATATTATTTTCAGAATATATCCTCTAGTGGATGGTTGTATGTGGCTGTCCTGCAATTTAACATGGGCTAAAAGAATGTTATGCATGTATTTCGAAAACATTAAAAAAGTCTGCATTGTGCTCATTGAAATTTGGAGTTCAGTGTGGTTTTGACAGTTTGACATTTTCAACCTGTGTTATGTAGATAACAATGTGCTTACGTGGGAGGGGCTGATCATCACTTTGTCTAACTGCCTGCACAGTAAAATCCTTTGCTTCCTTCTTATTTTCTTCTGTGCTGCTGTGGGAAGTTAATGGTAGTCAGGAGAGGAGAGACAGGAACAGTCTTCACTGTTTATTGGAACAGGCTGAAATCAGTACAGTTCTTCACCTCTGGAGTTGCTCAGATTTCACTCTGTCAGTTGAATATTTCAAGATGAAATAAGTTAACTTTCAGACTGTATTTTTACTTTTTCCTCTTATTCTCTTCAGTGTTAAATGCTGACACCTTATTAATTCCATTCTTTCTTATTTTTGTGAGGAGACATACAGCTCTAAGGTACTGATGTTCTGTCTAAAATACTGCTTCAGCATTTTCAGAGCCATTTTTCCTCTTTCTCTGCTTATGTTTCTCTTAATGTTCCAATAGTCACAGGGCCTGCCTGCAGTGCAGGGTTCTCCCTGTAGTTCCACCACTGCCCGTGACCAGCAAAGCTGACGTGCAGGATCCCAGCACGCTGGGATCCCTTCTGCTGGGATTTGTGGTCAGCTGACACATCCCTGGGAGCACCTCCAGTGCCCTCTGCTCACCGCCTCCTTTGCGGTCTCACCAATTCCTTGGGTCCCTGCAGGCAACTGCAGCCAGTTAATTATGTGCTGCTTCATCCTCCTGTGTCCTTCACAGGCTCTGGAGAATCGATGGTAAAATTCTAAATGAGGCTTCGTTTAAAGCTTAATGCTTCCTAGCTCTCAGGAATGCTCTCAACCAAGGGAAAACTATTTCATAGTAACTAGCCTCTAAATACTCAGAGAAGTACAGAGCTCCTCTCCAGATGATTATTGCTCAGACCCTTTCAAGTAGCAACATTTCTTGATCTAAAAATATTGATTCAAACTAACACTTAATTGTTTTAGCAGTGGAGGTGGGATTTGTACCTAACATCTCTAAATTGCAATGTATGGTTATGCCATGTTAGGAACCCTTTCTTTTTACCTCTGTCAGAAAGTAAATGCCCTGGAATAGTCCTGTAAAAAGGAAATGAGCAGATGGGTTTTCACTGAGGAACAGATACGAGACATTGATTGAGTTACAACTTAGAGCACTTCTGTCAGTAGAAAAGAGGCACTTCAGTTTAGATCCTGCCTTTTATCCAATACTTCCTGACAGCCTGGGATGAAAAAGTCCTTCTTAGATCTTCCAAGTTTTATTAAGTTTTTTTTTTGTTGCAACCTTAAAAAAGTGCTGGTTTCTGTGTGGTATTTGTAAAGCACTGGTCTGAAGTCATCCTGAATAGTGAGACTTTCTTACTTCCAAGCAGCTTTATTTTTTTAATACACCAGCTCCGTGTCACATAGCTCTTAACTAGAATTCACTGTTCTTAACTGATCTGTTTGTTTGGTTTGTTGCTTTTTTTTAAAACATTGCTTAGTATTGTGGAACTAAGTAATCCTTTCTGTTTCAGGTACGTGGACTCCATTTAATCCAGCAACAGTCAGGTCAATTCTTGGTGAGTGCAGTTGGGTGATGTGACATATTTCTAAGATACTGTTTTTTGATCTGTTCAGATGATTGAGAATGCTCTCAATTGCTGCACTGTTTTTGTTCCCTCGGAGTGCCCAGCAGTAGTAAGTTACAATTATTTTCCCTTTTGATTAATAGAGGAATGCCCTTTGCATACACCCATGTGCACTTGTCAAAGTAGCCTGAGAAAATGTTACTGCATAATTGATTAGGTAATAAATGTAATTTATGCATGAGGAGATTGTCATCTTAAATTTTCTAAAAAGACATTATATAACTTGTCTTGGGATGTAGTTTTCCCTGTCTTGAATTTAAGCCTGTGTTTTGCTTCAAAAATACCAAACAGAAGCTTTACAATGCTTGAGTTCTATTAGTGTCTAAACCAGTTGCCAGTAATGTAGAAGGTGATGGTGGTAGAACAGAAGGATAAAGATTCAAGCACAATAAATCAATTCTTTTCTATCACACAGTTCATAAATCCAAGGACTATTTTTTTTGCTTTGTTTTCAATAAGTGTTCAGCAGCAGTCTGAGTTCCATCACTGGGTGACATGCTTTTTGTATAAAGATAACAGTATCAGTAAATCAAATGCAGATGAATATCCCAGCACTCTTGGAAATTATGTAAGAATTTTTAATGTGTCCTTAGAAAAGAACAATCCACTCCTTGCACATTTTGATTTATCACTGGATGATCAATCAAGTCCTCAGTATTTTCAAACTGAAAATGAAAACCCAGGAAAAATAAATATTATGTGATTTATTCTGGTATTTTTATCTTTCTTAATAATTTTTTCCTTCAGTGGATGACTGCTTGCCTTTCCTTGGCAGAACTTTCCAAATTACCACTTGCATTTTAGCAGTTTCTTTTCTCTCTTCAGTACCTTCCACAAAGCACTCTTACTATCTACTTAAAGTCCTGCAAGATCTTGCAGAGGAGTAGTATGAAAGAGGTTTTATATGTGTTTCTTACTTTTTATTTCAGGCATGTTTGACAGAGAAAACAAAGGGGGTGTGAACTTCAATGAATTCACGGGAGTCTGGAAATACATCACCGACTGGCAGAATGTCTTTCGAGCATATGACAGAGACAATTCTGGAATGATTGACAAAAATGAACTAAAGCAAGCACTAACAGGTTTTGGTAATTCATTAGTAATTACAGTTTTTATGACTGGGTTATGTCATAGAATGAGCTGCTTACTGTTACTGTTGCAGAGCTGTACTGCTCTGACAAATGTGACTAAAAATGAGGCAGGTGAAGGGCAGCTCTCCTTTTAGGTATAAAAGGTACCTTTTAACATGTCCGTGCCAGAAGCACATGTTTTTTAAAGCACTTTTCCTAAATAGAGAAAAAGGAAAACACTCCAACATGCCCTGTCACATCCAGTTCCAGTATCCTCTGTGACACGCTCTGAGAGTGTTACCAATGCTTCAGGCAAAGTCTGAATTTACAGGGTACTTGATAGAACTTGCCACTTTTAAAAACAAGGCCAGCTGTCCATGCTATGAGAGCATTCTGATGGCTAAGAACTTTAATTCCAGTCAGATCACCTGTAAAGGCTTGAGCTGCAGCCCTAAACCATTCCCTCAATCAAACAGTCACCTTAATCTGTAATTATATTTACTGTGCCTCTGTATATAATTATTATTAAGCATGTGTTTTATTGCATGCATTTTAGTTTAACAGAGATATTTAGGGAAAAAAATCATTGTAACTCCTTACTGTTTTCTGCTTTTTATACACATGCCTGCTAAACAACCTTGTTCTTTTTATAGAAGGACTGCAGTAATTGAAACCTTTTAAAGTATTTCTCTTTTTCCAAGGTTACCGACTGTCTGATCAATTCTACGATATCCTTATTCGGAAATTTGACAGACAAGGAAAAGGACAAGTGGCTTTTGATGATTTTATTCAGTGCTGTGTTGTTCTACAGGTAAGAAAGGAGATGTACTTTGATGTCAATTGAAAAAAAAATGACTTTTTCTTAAGCTTTTCTGGTTGTCACTTTAACAGTGGTTCTAGAACTTGCTTTTATTTATAATAAGCCATTTGAACTAAGTATATGACAAGTGCTAGAATTGGTCTTTATTAGTAATTCCTTTGCATCTCAAGTAAATTTGATACAGTGGGTGAGGGACAAAAATGTGCAAAATAGTCTCAGTGTTTTACAGTGTCTGTAAGTTCAATACAGACTTCAGAGCTGTTCCTGCAGGGGTAATGGTAGAAATACCCAAAACACCTCCCAACCTTTCAGTAACACAGAGAGCGCGAGAGACAACATGGAGGGAAAGCAGTTCCCTGTAAAAGCAGCATCTCTGTTACTTAAACACATCAGTTGCCTTTGCATTCATTTGTAACATAAGGCAATTATGGTTAGTTATAGACTTGAACTCTGCTAAAAAGGACTCTGAAATGGAGTATCACTCAGCTGATGTTAATGAAACTATGCTGGCAGTTGTTCTGGTCCACTGTCTGTACTGCTGGTGTCTCTGGCGTTATACAGAGACAGCTCAGATAGCAATGGCACATGAAGCATATTTGCCAGAAGGTGAGAAATACACAAGGTACCCACTGGATTCTGTTTCCAGATGACTCAAACATTGCATTGTTTTTCCCCCTGCTTTAAAGCCAGTTATAAAAAGCTGTCTGGCCTATGAAGAAGTGCCTAGGTAGCCTTAGGTGTTGCATCATTATTGCATTGAGCTGTCTTTGTATGTAAGAGTGTAAAGTGGCTACAGAGGGGATGAACAGAAAGGGTTCCTAAAGCTGTAGAAGCCCACGTGGCAAGGGGAGTATGTGGCAGCCTGAACTTCCCCAAAGAACAAAAATGTCTATTTTTTTTCTCTCCTCATCAGAGGCTGACGGATGTGTTCCGACGGTATGATACGGATCAGGATGGCTGGATTCAGGTGTCCTATGAGCAGTATCTTTCCATGGTCTTCAGCATCGTATGACACCGACAACCAGCAATCGCACACTGGCATTACACAGACTGGAGTTGCCAAATCATTCCCTACTGAATAAGATCATTGATGTATAATAATGGATGTAACATCACATTCTTAAATTTTGTATGTTAGTAATCACTGTTGAAATCTGTACTTGAGCTGGTTTTTATTTTGTATTATTGTATGATATGACCATCTCTGCTTACTATAGTACAGAAAGCACAGACTCTAGATTTACAATGTTGAACGTTACCTCTTACACATATCCTGCATGGGAAAAATGACTCTTTAGAAATGCCAAATTAAAATAACGCTTGTTAGTTTGTATCAGCTGAAAGCCAGAAGTTGCACAACATGTTTTGCATGTGCCTTACTTTTATAAGAGTTTAATGTATTAATTTTTAATACAGAATTTAAAATTAAGTAAAAATACTAGGTCAACTTTTAGTCTATTTCTCTTTTGTCCAGCTTTAAGGGAATGGTGATTTTATTTCTGTATTCTCATTCTCTACGATTCCAAGGTCTCTCCACCTGGATGGCTTTTTTTTATCTTCCTTTCTAGCTGCCTCCTTTCAGGGTATCTTGGGGATGGCTTCAAATACAATTTCTGCACACCTGTGAAGAAGATCATACTGCATCTCCCTCGATAAGTTCCCCACAAAAATGAACTCTAACTCTGAATATGCTCCCTTTGATTAGTTGTCTCATTTAACATCGGAAGTCTTCCTTTTTGTGCTGAAGCACTTATTTGAAGTGGCCCTGAATTGACAGACATTCTCGTAACTTTACCCTATGTCTCACCAGTTACAGCTAATGGGAGAGAGTGGGAAAACACAAGCAAGACAAGTAATGACTGATTCCTGTCACACACCATCTCTTGCAGTAACTCGGAAGCAGCAACATGGAGGAAGCAAAGGGGAGACAACAACAAAAAAAAGTCAGTGACAATGTTACTTCCAGGTGACCCTGAGATGGGCTCAGATGGTCAGAATGGTACAAGTAACACCAAGGCTGCAGGTTCAACCCCTGTATGGTCCATTCACTGAAGAGCTGGACTCAGTGATTCTTGTGGGCCCCTTCCAACTCAGACTGGTCTGTGATTCTGTGTCTCAGCCAGAGGAGAGTGTTTGGTGTCAGGATGAAGGCAGCCAAGTGGCAACTGTGCAACTGTTACCAGACATCTGTCATGCCGAGAAGCTGCTACTATTTGTCAAGTGATAATCAGACTCTTAGTGACAGCTCAGCAACACTCTGAACACTCTTGTGTCAAACGGGGGGAAAAACCAATGGCCTCCATAGCACAAGCACACTGAAGTAAGTTCTTCCAAAGCACTTTGGGTGTTGTCACCCAAAAGGCAAGGAATTCGTTTTGGGTGAGGAGGGAGATCAGGAATAACAACCAGCGTGAGAAACCACCTCATAGCCTTGGATGAACTGTGAAAGTTACTTACATTTAAGAAAACAAGGGAAAAAGACTTCCACCAGCTACTCTGTGAACCTGCCCTCCCTAGAAGGCTGAGATGGTAACTAGATACACTCTCTCCAGAAACAAAACAGAAGAGCCCCAAATTTCTGGGCTCAAAAGAGCTCCCCTGTTTCTTTCCCACTGAGGAATCTGTCCCTTGGGATCATACACCCACGAAAAATCCAGTAATTCTGGGAAGTGTTTTGAGGAATATTAGTAAGTCCAAGGTACAAAATAAAAAGCTGGAATCTGAGAAACTTCCAAAGTTGTCTCCATATCCAGCTGGCCTTGTTGTATTTCGCTGCCCTTGGTGCAGAACAGCTGGCTCCAGCACTTCCTTACAAGAGCATCATTGATGCAGAGAATGATCAAGATGGCTCTGGATTGGAACAACTCTTGTCCCAGTGCGTAACACACTTCTAAAGGTGTGAAAGCAGGTACACCACAAACCAAGAAACTGGCTGAAAAGTAGACCATTTATCCCCAATCCAAGACATGTTCCTGTCTGAATTTTTATCACTGGCTTTTTAAGGAAATGAGAAATTTGCTCCAAGGGCTCAAGTGCATTCTGAGAACTGTTGCCTCTGTGCCAAAGCCTGTGTGTAGCTGCATTGGTGCTAACAGGTGCCAGGCATCCAGTGCTGCTCTGCAGGCTGTCAGGACCTACTTTGTGAGGTTGTTTCTTGAAGGACTAGAGTCTAGACAGAAGATTTGTTCTGCTCCAAATTCTATACTACATGGGAGCAAGGTATGGCAAAGGGTTTTCTTGGGAGCAAGGAGTACTCGGCCAGTTCAGGAAACTGGTAACTACTCCAACTCCATATCAAAATGCAAGAACTGTTTCCCCAATGCAGAACTCTGCACAGCAACAAAGGAGGGACAATAACTGTTGCCCAGAAGGAAAAATAAGAGAACATGTAGGTGGAAAGAGCATTTAATTTAGGTGGCAGTCATCCAGCTGCTGTATGCCACTGGGGTTTACAGTAATGGCAGGAAAACCCAAAAGGGAGAGAGAAACAGGGAAAGTCAACAACCTGAAATGGTCTTAACTTGAATTGATGGAGTTGCAGCAGTAATATTTTCTAGCAACATTTTTTCTACAGTTTCAGAATTTTAGTTGCACTACACTTTCTGTGAGAAAAAACTACAGTAAGTAATATTTGTGTAAATAAATTTTGGTAATTTTAAAAGTAGGTAACATAAATGATCAGTCCTACAGACTTTTAAATCAGAACTCTGGCAGACACCCGTGGCAGAAAAATCAAAGTTTTCCCTTTCAAGCAAGAAGGTTGACTATGTAATTCAGTGGATGAAAGTGTATGGCACAACTACAAAGAGTGTGACATTATAAACCACTGCAACACTTCATTAAGTATGAGCAGTAAAGGAAATAGTGAATGAAAAAGGAAAGTGGATCTTTTCAGATGCAGAAACAAAATAACAGAAGGAAAAAATAAGTGAATTGAGTTTACATACTCAATAATAAATTGTTTTCTTGAGTTTTTATTAAAAATTACATGACAAGATCCAAAATGTTTTATGACAGCTCATGAAAACTAACCCTGCTTCAGCACAGACACAGTTCTGGCATGGGTGAGAAGAAAAATGATAGTCCACAATGCAGCAGTGAAAAGGAAAACAGACACTCAGGAGTAAACTGTCTCACTTTACTTCTTTTCTTCAGCTCCATGTAAGCTGGTTTTAATTACATAAAGCAGATATCTAAAGCCAGGCATTCATGAACATGTGGCTCTGATAAACATCATGAACTGGTAAGTATTACTCAGTTAGTATGACATTTTGATTATTTATTTTTTCCTGTTATTTTATCTGATTGCCTTACGGGTTCTTCTATTTCTTAATATGCTTTTGCCAGTAGAAAGAATCAAGAATTTTTATTTTAGCATGGGTCAATCCACCAAATGAGTTTTTAAGACAATTTATAATCATTTTATTTTGAACAACGTGATCAAAAAATCTGCATGTATTTCACACCATTTCTTACTCTGCAAAAACAAAACTACTATGCTTCATTACATACCAGTCCTCTGGTATAGATTACATTTTCCTCATATAGTATCACATTAAGATAGAGAATACCTTTGCTGTGACACTATCCTTTCTTTGTCTAAACGGAAATGTAGTGTATCAACTTCTAAAAACATGCTAATTATCAAGCCTCAAATTAATGGAACTGGCCTTACATTTGTGTGAAGAAAAGTAAACCTGTATTTTCAATTAATATTCTTCCTAAGTAGGTAACATAAAATTAAACCTTTCTTTCTCTTCCTAATTGAGAAGGGTATTAAAAGGATTATTAGCTTTTTGCCCACAGAATAATTTTACCATATTTTCAAAAAATAACAAAAGATTTTTTTTCTGTAATATACTAAGATATAACAAATACATTACAAAAAGCCTAAACAAAATAGTATGTTCACCCGTTATGTGCAAATTTGTGTTCCAGCTATATTCCACATGTTAAAAAACTTAAACCCTACCTCCCTTTACCTTTCCCAAGCCAGTCAAACACAAAGTTAAATGCAGTCTCTTTCCTGAAAGCCAAGTCATGGAGATTCTCAAATCTCTTCATCTGTTTCCAGTTCAGCTGTTGGTGCTCCTTAATTTTTCTCTCTAGTTTCTATTAGCACATTGACGAATGTCTGAATATTTATTTCTAGAAAGGGGAGATAAAGACATTTATAGTTACTTCTATCGCATAATATTTCCATAATACAGCACAGAAAATGTGAAAATGAAAGTTTTCTTTTCAAGTAGCTACCTAGTTAATTAGCTAATTCTAGTACCAGAAGTGTAGTTTGCATTTGTCCAAACTCATGCCCAATGACAGCTATGCAGTAACATTAGCCCACTTCTCTTCAAATCCCTCTCATAATCTATTTCCAAATGAGAAACTTTCATTTTGACTAATACATCACTATTCTCAACATTAATGACTATTTCTACAGTAACCAGAAAAAAGGAATTGTCATGTAATGAACCAGCTCTTTGATAACATTTCTCTTGTTATCCCAATGGGTTTTTGATCCATTTGGATTATGTATTATAATGTCATCCAGGTTTGGTTCTGTGTGTATTCCAATATTTTTTTCTTCATGCCAATACATTCCCTTCCCATTGTTGCAAACCTAACAGTACAACTCATGATACAAACTGCTAGTTAGAAAGATGACCTAAGACAAACCTTTCAATTCAGGAAATTTTTAACTATCAAAATCCCCTCTCACTCACTACTCCATTTAGTTGCCAAGAGGCACAGTGCCCTCAGAGAGGCAACAATGCCTTTCTTCAGCTGATATGGGTCTGAGCAGAATGAGCTCAACTCCCCTGAACAGCACATCCTATCTCTGCAACCTGCAATCTCCTGCTGATAAAGCAATGACGCTGATGTAACTCATTTCACATGATGCAAACTAATGGCAATCTTACTTTGAAGTGCTGGATAATATGGAGCCAACTCTTTGAGCGTCTTTGTCATTGTAGGTACGTCCTTTCCTAGTAGTCTGTTCACAGTGCTGGGAGCAAGACCAGCATCAGCTCCATCAAACATCTCTTCTGAGCTTCTGAACTGTTGGTGATCTCGGTACGAACCACTGCCAGAAAATGAGTCCTGCTGTGAACTCCAGTCTCTCTGGTAGCCTGACTCCTGATACCTGAATCTTTGACAACTGGATTCCTGCTTCCAGCTGGACTCCTGCTTCCAGCTGGACTCCTGGCTCCAGCTGGAGTTCTTGTTCCACCTACTGTCCTCATTCCACTCATTCCACCTAGTGTCCTGGTGCCACCTGGAGCCACCTCTTCCTGAAAGAGCAGAATTTGCGGAAGATGTACAAGTATTCACAGACTCACTGTTCTTGTAAGAGGAATAGTTTTGTGAAGGGTAGTTTGCAGAGTATCTCCCAGATGAAGGATATGAGGCAGAAGAATTGGAATAGGCTAATTCTTGGTCACTTATATGCCTTGCTTTTGTACACACTTGTTGATTCCTCCATTTTGTATTTTCCCTGCCAAATGAGAGTCTGTTCTCATGGAGCTCACTTCCTTGCACATCACTGGATATGTATTCTGCTGAGTACTCCCTCACTGGGCTGGTCTCGTACGAGGAGGCCCCAGCAGCCAAATTCCTGCAGGACACGGAGTTTCTGAGCTGTCTCAGCCATTCGCTGACACCACTGACAGGACTATTAGGCTCAACAGCAGGAGAGTCCCTGAGTGAAGACACCATTGCAAAGCTGTCAGATCTCAGATGACAGGAAGATGATCCATCATCTGCTTGGTAACTGTTTGAGTGAGCAGGAGCAAAAGAAGCATCTTCAGAAAACTCTTCATACTGAGACAAAACCCCTTGATTCCAGTCAGAACTTCCTGAATAAATAAAGGGCACTAGAAGTTAGGAAAATATTAAAACACCAACTGCAAACACAACTACTTTGAGATTTTATGAACTGTCCTGTTCTCTTCCCATTTCCTGCCTTTATATCTTACCTGAGTTTGGCATCTTTTCAACAAAAAATTCTAACAGTAAATAGATCGGGAACGGTTACTGCTTCAATTTCCATAACCTTAACTGCCCTAACACTGTTCAGTGAGACAGGAATATTCTCAGACAGTTAAGTCATTAAAGCTTCAGAAAATGATATCTTAACTGACTCAGAGGACAAAGACACACAGTACACCAGCTAAGAAGCACTATGGCTGGCCATAAAATTTTCACAATCTGTGCAGTCTCCAGAGTAAACTAACTAGTAGAACAAAATATCTAAATTACCTTTGTATTCTCCATCTGGCCCATAGTGTTCTGGGATGCCTTTCGTTTCTGGAAATTCATCTTGAGGTAGAGACATCAGTGGATCTAAACTGTTGGTGTAATTTTCCTATGTAAAGCAAAAGGTCAGAATGTCTGTTTGTGAATGCAAGAATTTAAGAACTTTACAAAGCAATAGATTTCCCACAGAAAGTTAGGAAAGCACAATTTTAGGTGATGGCAAAGTCCATATGAGGGGTGTGTTGTTACCACATTATACCACAATTTTCCAAAGTGTTATTTGGAAGAGTTACATGTCTGGAGAAGAGAAGGAGGTGTCTGGTGAAGACAACGTCTCATGTTTCAAATTTATTGCCTCATCTCTCTTATCACCACCTGGCTAAAATATAAAACTGGTGCATATGCAAATCCTGCCTCCATCTGGGGAATGCAGAATGGAAGGTTCAGCTGACAGATTAAGCTACAGAAACAATATTTAACTGGTGTTGGTGGAAACATTTGAACATCTACAGTTACTGCAGCTCACCTGTCATGGAATATACAATTGAGAAAACAGTCTGAAACAGCTTTCAGAAAAAAAAACACATCCTGAATTTTGTGAACCAGTAGCTGGCAAAGTGATGAATCATTTTTTCACAGATTCTAGTTCTTCAGAATCCTTTTTCCACAGGTAGTTAACTTCTTTGCAAAGACACTATGGAGGTTTGTAAGGACCAACAGATAGTCAAGAATATCTCGCCTTAGTCTTAACAGATTCAAATTCTCAACTGAGAGCAGAGCTACAAGTTATGAGAAAGACAGACCTACCCACAGGCCCATGAAAGAAAAAAGTGGCACATTAAGCCTCATTGATCTTAGAACAAAAGCTATCAAGCAAGGAACCAACACAAAATGGATGACAACCTGTTATCAAGAAGCAAAATAGTGCCCAGAACAGAACACACACACAAAAAAAAGTCAAAACAGATACATAATGATGGAATACTCCGAGAAATGTGCTATGCAATTAATATCTCTGTTACTTAAAAAAAAGAAAGTTGAAGTATATTCAACTGGGGCTTTTGACCCATGCTTGAACTGTTACAGTTTGGCAGGGTGTTAACACAGTGAGTTTACTCACTTTCCTCCCAATGGTAAAACAACTCTGGACAAGATTAAGTTACTTACTGCTGCTTTCCTTTCACAAAAGGTCTTCAAAGCCTCCATGAGTCCCTGTGTAATGTGAACAATAAGTGTTGCTTCTGAGTCTGAGGTGATGTGAAAAGTCTCCTGTCAAAAAACATGGTTAGAATTGGTCATTAGAATGCCAAAGGATGATATACACAAACAGATCAAAGTTATATTTTGATTTTGGTATAACCAAATTTATACTGTAGGTTAACATATGGCCTATATGATAAATGTATACAAAAACATCAAAAAATAAAATTGGGGACACAATTATGGCCTGATAAAAGGTAAAACATAAACCTGGATTTCTGTGCCACTCCTATACAGTCAGTCATAAAAATTTTATTGCAGACGGAGAAGGGCACAAGTCCTAAATTTATGTTTTCTGTGTAGAAAACTGAATTAGAAGTAAGCTTCTAGCTGATTACTAAGTAAATGAATTTATTTAATTTAATAAGTTAATGTAACTTGAAAGAATATAGGCAGTCTTTTATAAGGAATAGCTGTGATTCCTGTCGATAAAAATCAATTAACTACCAAGTTTTTTCACAGTTTACTGATTATCCCTTAGACTTGCTTTTTCTCTCTCTCTTTCTGAAGTCACAAGTAACCACAGCATGGAAGACATGACATCTCAAAACGTTCTACTTCTGATTTTGGTGTATAAACACAATTCAAGCTCAAATGAAATTTTCCAATTGCCTTAGGTATAGAATATGACTTTCACAGAATAAAATGGTGAACACAAATGGTCAGGTATTTCCATAAACGCAAAAGACAAACCGAGGCTTACTATGACTTACTATTGTCAACAGCAACAGAACTGATAAAACTTCCCCAATCACTCCAAGCCCAGCAGCTCTGCTCTCTCTGGCAGCCAGACCAGACTGGCTCCTCGTGCTCAACATTATCAACAATCCCATTAGATTGCAGCCAGCAGGACTTGAGCACCATCGGTGCTGCTCATTAACACTGCTTGTCAGGGTAGCTCCTCAGCAAAGGGGAGAGGCATCCACAGAACAGGCCGAGAGCTCGTATTTAATCCAGCCAATTGCTCTGAGCTAAGCTACAGCTGCACTAATTTTTCAAAGGGCAGAGTCCATTAAAATAGAAATTAATGTTGCAGTCAAATGGGTTTGATCAGTAATGAGAGGCTCCTCCACAAGATTCACTGCCTCATACTGGTGAAACCTTACAACTCGCATCACAGTTATTTTACATACATACCAAGAAGTCCAGAGCTTTCTGTTTCTGAACAGGATCATTCTGTGGGATTGTAGAATAGGGAAAAGAAATTCAAAACACTGAATTTTACAGCAGTTGTTGCATCATCTGGTACAGAGCAAGACCTTTTAATCTTTTATCCAATAACAAAAGTCAACACAAAGAAAAGATGTATTTTTAGATCAGAGCCATAAACACGTAACCTTAGATCCTCAGTATCAGTTGGCAGCAGCTACACAGACACAATTTGCGTTACTTCCAATACCAGGTAGAACACAATTCACATCTAAGCCACACACCTACAGGAGCTGTCTTTCCCAGGTTTTCTTCACTCAGGACCAAAATCATGTTTAAAGAGGTCAAGTGCTCAACTGCATTTAGCATAGTACCTGACCAGCCTGGGGCCTGCACAACCAACTCTGCCACTAAGATAAAAGTGAGGCACTTCTCAGTGTTAGTATCCAGAGCTAATCAGGACAGATACTTCAAATGATCACTTTGAGTTTCACCCTTGAGTTAGGAAAAAAGGATTGTAAATCTTTAGATATATCTTAAGATTTAAACCAAACTTTCAGTATAGAATAGTCTTGATCTGGAGAGGGACAAAACAGGGAAGGGGAGACTGCAGCACAGGCTGGGAGACATGGCCTGCAGACATTGGCTCTGAGACTCTCAGTGGCTCTGAACAGGATTTATGAGAGCTAAGGTCAATGTACTGTATTCTCTTCCCCTGTGCTGTGATGAACACAAAACTCTGACTCATTAGGTCAATTGCTTCTGCAGCAATATTAATAAAACAGTAAATGAAACCAAAGAGTAAACATTTTCCAGAAAAATGAAAAGCAAATATAAAGAAACTGCTACAACATGAGACATTGTGGGCATGTAGACATTTGTGTGGAGTTACTGCTTCTACATACCTCATGCTTATAATCATCTTCCCACCTTGAAAGAAAGAAATTACAGTAATAAGATACATTCTAAAAACTACTAAAACATTAGATTTACTCATAGTATCTAGAATCAAAATATTTCAGTTTCCGACTTTATATCACTTGCCAATATCGGATATCTTTCTCTAAGAAACAACAGTGATTTAAATATGCTGTAAAGGTCCTTATTCTGACTGACTCTCAAAGAGATCAGTAGTACAGATGCAATTCTTTACAAATCAGCTAAAGGAGATGACTAAAATAATGGTGAGTTGAGTTTTTTTCTTCCTATATAAACAGCTTTTTATAAAACTTACTCAGCCAATGATATTCCAAATAGAACAGAAACAGCTGGAAATTTCAATTGCAATTTCTTTCTGAGTGCAGTACTTCAAAAGCCATAGCTACTATTTCCTCACAGTCAAAAATGAACAATTTACAGAAGAGGAATAAGTACAAAGACAATATAAAACATTTTTCCCGTATGTCATGATGTTTGCTACAGAAAAATAGGTAAGAAAATCTCTTTTGATTCCCCTGTGGGGGTAGTACTCTCACCTTGCTTTCTTCTTCAATGGGGCTAGAAAATGAAAAAGAATTATTAGCAACATCACAAGGTTTGCACTGTATTACTACAACAGAAGCACTATGCAAACAGAACAGTTACTGGCTGTGAAGTGGCTGCAGTCTCTGTAAAGCAGCAGATGGCACACACTGCTGTCTTAGAAACCAGCAGGCATCCTTGATGAAAAGTCTGTGGGAGACCTGTGCCCTAAAGGCTTTGCAGGGTACCCTAGAGCATCTGTGTTCAGGTAGCTGAATCCCACACAAGAAGGCTGTGTGGAATAAACTGAGGTGGGCATATCTCCTCCATGCAAAAAAGTTACAAGGTTTGCGTGTGGGTTTTTCCTGAGTAAATACCAGTGAACCTCAAAGTTGCACAGACAATAGCTAAGTTTCCAGCAAGAAGTCATGGGAGTTGGAATGTCTAATCATCTCCTCTCTATCAGTGTATAAGCATGAAGAGGGAGGGAGGGAAAGCTCAGCCAAACAAGGCAGTCTAAAACAGTAACTATGCTTCAGAGAACCAGCTACTGCATGGTACATAACTTATCACTTCTTGAACATTTATCAATACAGGTGCTCCAGGATAAGCAACAGGACATGTAATAATGCTCAGGATATGTGACATCCTTACCCCTACAAGATGAGGCAGAAAGACTTGTGTTACCATGTTAACCACCTCCCATTAATGTGGTTAACACATGCTGATGAAGCTGTTAATGTCCATTTTGTCGCTTGCACACCAGTACATGTCACCTTCTTACTTATTTCCTCAAACTCACCCCCACTGTCAAAAGGGAGTTTTGAAATTTGCCAAAATGATCTAGTCTACAGACACACAGCTGCTAACCCAGTAACCATGATTTTCTTCTAAATAACCAGAGGGGGTTTTTTTAGAATTCACTTGATGTTGGCCCTATCACCTAACCAGAGCAAACCTTTATATTGAAAGGCACAACACTTTTGCAGATAGCTTCCCTCTTGTCCATTTTTCCAGAGTTTCATATCCTGTAGGACTGGGTGGGATCACTCTTTTTGATATTCCAGACTGATATTTGACCATCTCTTTCACTTCTACAGAAGTCTGCTGATTTGACTGATGTCAGTTTGCTCTGAACTGAGAATTACTGAGCTAATTATCAGGTCACAGTCCCTCTTCTTTACAAGAGACACAAACAGAGATCAAAAAGATTTTCTGCCACCTTCTTTTGCAGACCACCATTTAAAAGTCCAAGTCACAAGAAACCACCAATGATCAATCAAAAAAAAAAAAGAAAAAGAAAAAGAAAAAAAGCCATGGTAGGCTCCTACAGCAGGATTCACACTGACAAATTCTGTTGATCTACGCAACCTTCACCCATTTCAATCAAACCTACCTTCCTTCTCATATTAATACTAGGGTCACAAGGTAGCAAGGAGGTATTCCTTCAGCTTGGCATGATTAAGGATGATGCCAAATCTGTAGTATATCTACAGTAACAAAGGATGTAACTCAGCCATAGTATATGAGGGAAGATGCTGGTTTTATGTTTGTGGGTTTGGTTCTCATCACTTGTTCCAATGGATTTGCTACAGAACAGTAATTTCCACTTTCACCAGTGATAGAAGTAAGTCTTTTGATGATGGAAATGAGGTGGAGGAGACTTTATCAGCTTATTCAGAGAAAGCCATCAAGCACCATCTTTCCATACATTTTCACTTGCCTTAATGAGCAAATTACTGCAGTTATCATAAATACCTCCAGAACCAAGAAGTTAAAAAATATCTAAGGAAGACTGGAAGTCTGGCAATTTCCTTCTTTCCTCATTTCAAAATCACAAAACCCAGAAAAATCTCTGAAAACATTTCGTGGTATTACAATTTGAATATTTTACATCAGTCAAACTCTTTGAGTTCAACTAGTAAGTCAAATTAAGCCAAACATCAATTATACCAAATCTACTATATTCAAGAAATTCACAGACTTACGTGAGGTAGCTGGTCTTGTGTAACCTTCAATCTAAAAACAGAAAATGCTTCATATTAGACTTTCTGATTAAAATTTCATAATAACAGTCTCTACTGCAACTGCCTTTAGGAAAGGAACAAGTACTTTTATTTATGCCAACATAATCAAATTGAATTAAATTAAATTCCTCACACACAGAAAAAGAATCCTGTAAATATAAATGAAATTTGAGAGAAAAATTGCTTACATGAGAAAATTTAAGTTGCAAAAATTAAAAATTATTAAAGGTAAAGTAATAAAATTTTTGTACCAATGAATTCAGACCAAACAATTTTCAATTTAAAAATATAAAAGTTTTGGTTTTTTTAGATGAATTTCAATACTACTGTTCTTTTTCCCAGATATTTCAGGGCAACTTTAAATTAAGCCTTAGTTCAACTCACTACTACGCTTCCTACAAACACACACAAATTTAAAAAGCTTTGCCAGCTTTTAAAATCTACTTTTAAAAGTTAGTATATCAAACATAAATGCACCGATAGAAGACACATTAACAGATACTTTACATTTACTTCCAATTACCTTATACATTTTTAATCCTTCACTCTTCTCTAGCTCTTCTGCTATCCGTTTGAGAAATGAGGCTTTGCATTCTTTTGGATCTGTTGGTTTCCTCCTCATTTTATCTGGAAATTCTTTAGACTGTAACCAAAACCAGCTTCAAAAGGTTAATATCAAAATTTATCACAACATTAAAAAATCTACACATTTCACCTTCTGGACAAGCTTCCAAAAGACTGGTAAAATTGATTTGAACATTATCAGCTAACTTCTTCTCTGCAACACATCTAATCAAATTGTAGAGTTACTTAGGTAGGCTTCAAAACAAAAACATGAATACTATGCAAAGCTTGCTACCAAAAGGAAACACCCTCTGTACCAAACCCAGCATTGCTATGGACATGCTGGGGAATAAGAAAAAATTCCATAGTTTGAGGAACCTGATCCTGAAAGCAATCCGAACACTCAGGAACGGACTTTGGAGCTGATACAGACAGGCAAACCTGGCCTGCACTGCCACAACAGCTCACAGCATCCGAGCTCTTCATGTTGGTCCGACCCAGGGAGAGTCAACTACACAAGTACTGGCAATTTATCATATGGGGGTTTAAATCTCAATAAATCTAATTATTTAGAAAAAAAAAACCAAAAGGGGAGTATCATACAGAAATTTTGATCAAAATGCATCAAAATTACTCACAATGTATTCTCTTCTGTGTTTAGAGCCACTAAGATGTTCTATCATAGGTGCTATCTTTGTATTACACCCACACAGCCTGCACTCGTAACGTGGATCTTTTTTTCCTTCAAGTCTGATTTCAACCACATGTTCTAAACCTGTAACAGCAAGAGTTACAATATCTCTATTTTACTACAAACTACTAAAACCAATGTATTCTTTTCAATGCTGTTCATTAAATTAAAAATGAATATATTAAATGACTCCATTTTCAGAATTTGACACTCCTTCAGGATCACTTCAACACTTCTTTGGACTTATTACCCACATCAGCTAAATTTCTCTCTTTCCAATGATTATTCTGAAAGGAAATACACCATCTATAGCAGATTTCCAAGCCCACCAAAAATATTTCATGCACTTTTATTCCTGACTGGGATATTAGAAACTAAGAAAGAGAATGAGAATAGGAAATGCCCTGCAAATGTCTAGATGAAAAAACTGCATTTAAATTATTTAGTCCAACATAATTTGGACAGTATCCGAGTAAAAGCAGATGTAGGGAAGACATTAATCATTTCACAAAACGGAATCTATAATAATCTTAAAATGTTCCATAAACTTTTAAGAATTATAAGAAGGAAAATGAGATTTTTCTTCATTTTTCCTAGAAATTACTGAGACTATCCCTGAGAAGTATTCAGAAATCTTCAAGCTTGAGGCATATTACCTAGCATGAAAAGTTTTACTCTGAAAAGCTTGAACATAATAAATTTAAAAGCAGTTTAAAATAAATAGGAAAACCCTGCAGCTGTTCCCTTATGTCATAATTTCCAGTACTTTGTATTTGTGATGAGCTGATCCCAGCCAGCAGCCAAGAGCCACATAGCTGCTTGCTCACTCACATACACACCCCTCAGCAGGGTGCGGAGAACATAGGAAGAACAAAAGCAACAAAACTCACGGACTTAAAGACAGTTTAATAAGTTAAGGAAAGAGGGGCAAACCCCAAAACCAAGCAACACGCAAAAACCCATCACTCACTTCCCCACAAGCAGACCAATACCCACCCACAGTCTCTGAACAGCCTCCTTGGAAGTTAAACCCTGCTTCCCCCCTTTTTTTCCTTCTTTACCCCAACTGTGATTGCATAACATCACATGGTACAGAATATCCTTTGTGCCAGCTTGGGTCAACTGCCCTGGATGTGCCACCTCCCAGTCTCTTGCCCACCCCCAGCTTATTCAAGGGGTGAGGACCCAGAGTAACAAAACAGTCTTGATGCAGGTGCACTGCTCAGCAACAGGAAAAACCACTGGGGTGTCATCAAAACTGCTTCAGTCACAAATCCAAAACACACAGGCTGCTATGAAGAAATTCAACTCCATCTCAGACCTGATACAGTATTATACTGCTAAATCTTAACTCTGAAAATAAACTATCACCAAATGAACTGAAAGTGTTCTTGCAACCAAAGCATTTTCTATTACAAATGCATATATTAAAGTATTAATATGAAAAAGCCTAGCAATTTATTATGTGGAGTAACTAATAAAGACAATGCACTAAACAGAAAAATTTTCTGCTAATACTAGGAAATTTGCTGCTTAGGCCTTCATCAGAGAACCTATTTCTCTAGGCCACCATGGCACACTTGGAACACTAAGACCACTGACAAGCAGCCTTGTTTCTCTCTTAAGGGCTGCCTAATCTAGCAGTTAAAAAGAAAGCATTAAAATTAATCTCACTAGTTTTAGTAAAGCCAAGGACAGTGAGGAAAAATATCTCACGAAGTAGAAACATCTGTATATCCCACCAAATGGAAAGCCACAAAGAACCACGACTGATGACAAGTCACCAGTGGCATGAAGTCCAGTTGGAGGCCACAAGGTAGCAGTGCAACCCAGGGGTCAGTACTGGGTCCAGTTCTGTTCAAAGCCTTCATTAATGATCTGGATGATGATGTAGAGCATAACCTCAGCAAGAATGATGATGACATGTAACTGGGAGGGATCCCAGGGGGTTGTGTTGCGATCCAGAGGGACCCTGAGTGGCTGGAGCTGAAGCTCAGGCAAAGCAACAAGGGGAAGCGCCATGTCCTGCATCCAGAAAGGAACAAGCCCAGGAAGCACAGTGGCAGGAAAAGACCTGGTAGACACCAAGATGAAGATGAGCCAGCAAAGGCTGATGGTATCCTGGGTTGCACAAGGAGGAGTGCTGACAGCAAGCTCCACTCAGCACCAGTAGGGCCATTCCTGGAGTGCTGTGACAAGTTCTGGACTGCCCAGTACAAGAGACATGGCTATATGAAGAGCCAAGAAAATGACAGTACTGGAGCATCTCTCCTGTGAAAAAAGGCTGAGAGAGCTGGAACCGTTCAGCCTGGAGAAGGCCCAGAGGGGATCCCATGACTGTGTATAAATGCTGGAGGTGAGGCTGCAAAGAGGGAGCCAGGCTCTTTTCAGTGGTGCCCAGTGGCAGGACAACAGACAAAGGCACAACTGAAGCAGGAGATACTGTCTGAACATCAGGAAATACACTCTGACTGAGCACTGGAACAGATCTCCCTTACAGATTGTAGAGCTTTTCACCTTGGAGATATTCAAAAGCCATCTAGACATGGTCTCAGACAACCTTCTCTGAGACTTGAGCAGGGGTTAAGATCAGCATAGGCCCCTTCCAACCCCAACCATTCTGTGATCTGGGAAAAGCATCTTTACTTAGATGGCTCCTTCAGGAACAAATTAAGGAGGCCTTTATAATACTCAGTGCAATAAACTAAAATTTAAAAGGTATGAGATAGGTAAGTTATTAAATACATTTACAGAAAAGAAACAGTAACTAAAGTCTCACCTTTTATTTCAAAAGAAAGCCATCAGGTCACAAATTCAAAGGCATACAATTTATAAAACAAAAAACCATACCAATTAGAGGTTCTTCTCTTCTGGGATCATCCATAAAATCCTTCAGACAAGTTATGTACTTTGTGAATTCTCTATTCACTGAAGTAAAAAATACACACAGAAAGAGAAATTACACATTACGTAGTTTACACATAACATCTATGATCTTAGAGTTTCTAATGGAGACTTTAATGGGTACAAAATTAATTTGCACTCTGAAATGCATAAGGAAAGTAGGCAAGACCTCAGTACCCCACAGAAAAATTCCAACACTTACTCTTCCATATAATTTTATATACAATGATTCAATGTCTTCAAGAAAAGAACCAAATTAGCAAAATAAGACTTCTAATCCAATTCAGTTTACTGAGGAAAGATATCAAGTTCACATTTATAGCATGCCCCAGACTGTGTCAGTTCTCATTAAAAAAAAAGCCACCAACCTTCTCCTCGCCTTAAAACCCTAATACTCATCTAGCATTCTAGGACTGCCTGTTAGGAGTCTGGAGTCCAAGAATTATACTGCCTTAAGGCTAACAAAGAACACAATCTTCACTAATACAGCAAATACCTTTTAAGCTCTGGGCAGCCCAAAGGCTGGTATATTCTGCGGCTGAACTTGCAGTGTTTCAATCAGGGCTCTATCTTGCTCCTCACTGAGTTTTAATAGCTTGGCCTTTGCTCTGCCTAAAACACTTCTAATGCATTCCTGCTCAGCTTAGAACAGTGGCAGAGTTCAGCTAAATACACCTGCAAAACAATCTCAAAGAGGCATTAAGTGTATTCAAATGTTGGACATTATAAAAGATGATAAAGTGTTAAAATATGTATTTCCAATCTGCAAAAAAAGTGCAGAAATAGAACACATCTACCTAATTACATACAAATGACCAGTGAATTTCATGAGTCATTAACACTGCTAGTTTCTTCAAATCAGAACAGTAGAAATACCACAAGCACTGAACTTTTACTGTATTCTTTCCCACCAGGATGTCAGGTTATGGCTAAAAAAACCCCAACCACAACTCCATGAAGATAGGGAACTCCATACTCATCCTTAAATATTCATTCCATTAGAAATATGCCTGTGCTGCCATCAAGTCAAACTCCAGAATTGCACACAAAGAAAATTTTCACTAAGTGCCGCCATGTCAATGTAAAACTTCTTGCAATTTAACAGTGCTATAAAATACCTCATGAGACACATCCTGCCACAGCAATGATGTGGCCCATTCCCACCAAAACTTCACAGTCTTCTTAAAATGCTTTGGTTGGTTTTTGCTTTCACCTGAGGTGACATGCCGCATAGCGTGACAGAGCTGACATGTAACAAGTTGGCACCACATAACTCATCTCCATAGACAGATTTCAGTCAAAACTTATATGCCTTGTGTCATTCTCATGCATTTGTGTGACGGCGCAGCAGCTCACTGTGAGCTGGTTATTCCCAAGCTGACAAAGGCACGTGATCTTTCGGACTTAATATAGAAAGATCGACACAGAAAAAAAAGTTTAAGGTCTCGTCAAGGTAATGGCCATTTTCTTCTTGTTTCCTAACATATCACTAAATATTCTCGTCTTACCATCATCTTAATAGCAAACAACCCATACTGCTCTTGGTGTGTATGCTTTTGGTTTGTCATACTTTCACCATATCATGTGTGTACACTGAGCGTGCTGCAAATTTTTTTATTGAAAACTTCACCAACTAAAAAAATACTAGCTAGATTCACTAAGATATTGTCAGATAATCACGAAGACAGAAACTATGTCTCAAGTTTGAAAGTCTTTCTGTAAAAATACTTGTAACTTCATATTCTCCTAAGATCTTTTTTTACATAAATTAAACAGAGCACAAAAGAAAAACAATGGCTCAAATGTTTGGCAGCTTGCATTGCTTCTTTCTGGACCATAATCAAAACACCCGCTTTAATCATCATTGAAGTAAAACCACTGATTTCAAAGTAGCATCTGAAAAAGGCATCATTTATCTTCAGCTACCTCGTTTGAGCACTCGAAACTTCAGTGGAATTTCGATTAGAGCCGAAGAACCTAGGAAAAGATTTTGACAGTCAGACTACTTCTTCTCATTTGCTTTTATTAAGTATTTAGTAGAGCATTGAAACATGCTACAGAATTGAACAATTATCTTCATTTTGCAGTTTAATATAGGCCCAGTATTTCATCTTGATACAGTTATCTTTTTTAACTTCATTGCTCTAAGTCCCCCATTCCACTCCCCTCCCCCATCAACACAAAATACCAAACACACGAATATCACAGAAACCCAGAATACTCAATTCTTATTTGATTTTTAAGTGCTTTTCGTATTGGATACTTAATTTATTTATTTAAACTATTCAGTATCCTGCATGACAATCAATCCGTGTTCCAGGTACCTGACAAAAGCTTCTGGTCTAAACATTTAGAGCCTAAACACAGTCCCAGACACAATTAATATTCTCATTAAACTACATCTTCTTTTACTAGGAGTCTGTATCTATGCCTAATCACTCAGAGCTTGAGAGTGAATGTTAAGGTGTGCATTTACACTCCTGTTGGAACTTCTCCCTTGTCCCACTCTCCCTCAAATCCACAGACACACACAAACCACCATGCTTCAATGATGTCAATACTTTGTAAGTCACAGCATTCAAGATTAAAACAAGGTGATACGCTAACATTCATTTGATGGAAAAAGTAAAACTTTAATTATTTGCACAGGTAATCCCTAATTTTGAAGTAAAAAAGTTTTCTACAGTCATGGCAAACACAACATGTTGTATACATAATTTTTTTCCCCTTTCTGCATAAGATGGAGTTAAGACACAGGTATCAAAGCTGTAAATCAAATCAAGCTTACAAACATTTTGCGAACAACTCTGCAATATTAACATAAGGGAGGGGTATGGGAAAGCATATCTCCCTTGATTCCGCAAAATAAATGATGCATCTTTTTCAGTTAAAAGCTTCAAAGTATCTGATAGCACGAACAAAAGAAGATCCCCAGGCATTCTGCAAGCACAACAATTACTTAATGTCAGAGTTGTTCAATTAGTGTCTGAAGCTCAAGCTGAGATACCAGGTCCAGCACATGCAGACAACATGGCCAAATGCTAAATGATACAGATAGGTGTATGTGAAAAAGTGCTTTATTTTGCTTACTTCTAGGAACAAAGTGAATTTACAGAAAATTGCTCCAGAAGCAGTTCACTGCACATTCTGCCTTTACATGGTTAGAGTTTACGAATACTGTCAAGCTAAAAATCAAGTTGCAGCTGCTGCTAACACCAAAGGTAGCAGAGTGGGGGGATTGAGATTTTTCTTATTAAAAAAAAAAGAAGAAAAACATCATTGCTGCCCACAGAAGTTTGACAAAGCAGTTTTGAAGACTCCCCCATTCAGCAACAGCAGGTTTCATGCTTACCAGCCAGGGTATGCTTACCAGGCTTTGGGATACTTAAGAAATGTATTATTGATAACTTTAGAAAACCAAACCAAAACAGTATTTTCTCTAAAGCATACCAGACTGATCAGTGAGCTGAAAATCAGCTGGTTTGTCAAGCTCAAAGGGAAACAATTAACAAAGCAGCCTCCTGGTGTTCAGTAAGCAGCAGAATCCCCCAAAGAGCAATTCCAGGGTCCACAATTATGCACCCCCAACCAGGTTGCTGATATTGGCATTCATAAAACACCCTCTTCAGGGTTCACAGGCAACAGTAATTTAGGAGATAGAACCAAAGCTACAGCTTCAGCTGAGTGGNGCTCGCCTGCCAAGATCCGAGCGGGAGCAATAAGCAGGGAACACAACATGGGACCTTGGGAACACTGAGACACTGCACAGGCAGCTCACCACAGAGTATCTTATTCCCCAGTATCTGGGACTTGTAAGGATGACTACTATCATCCTTGTTCAGTTGAAGGGGGATGTAGAGAAAGCAGAGAGGGTCCAGTAAAGTGGCTACCATGACAAACAACCCTGTTGGTTAGTTAGCAACAGAAGAAACACACGGGTCACAGAGCAGCAGTGGTTTCACCAGGCAGGACCGACCAAAAGTCCTGCCCTTCTTTATTTACCTATTTTTATAGGGTTTTAAGGACAGTTAAAGATTGGTGAAAGGGGTCAACACCCCTGAAGGTTTACAGGACAAAGACATGTTCAATCATCTTTCTCTACCCCAGGGAAAGGAATGAAAAACAATTTTACAAGTGCAAAACAATCCTGGTTGGTTAAGGAAAACAAGGACCATGTTTACAGAACAAGCATGGGAAACTACAGCTACAGTGTTACAACTTATGGGGCCCTGTAAAACCAGGGCGACACAACCCAGGGCAAATAATTTTTTGAACAGGTTTGGAAGCTAGACTTCTTCAGTCTGGTGGAGACTAAGAGGAGATACAACAGCATGGATATCTGAACAGCAGCTACAAAATGTCCAGCCCTGTGGGAGAGTAACAAAGGCATTACAAAATAGCACCCAGAAAGAGTTGCTTCAGGGGCAAAGATTAGACATTATTATAAAACTCCTCTTTAAACAGAGGAGCAACTACAGACTGATTTAAAACAGGTAGTAGATTCTCTGCCTGTGAATGTGTTCAAGGATTCAGCAAGCAAGTGATGATCCAGCACTGGCAGTAGTCCTGCTTCCATCAGGAAGTTCGGAAATCACCTAAACAGTCTCAGGAAATCTCTTCCAACTAATTACTTTATTTAGTAAGAGTTAATTTTCCAAATACTAGCTACATACACATGAACAGACAAAAAACCCAACAGAAACAACTCCCCAAAAACCCCTTTCCTTCCAATATTTAGTTACAGAGTACTGAACATATAAAAGGTGGCGAACAAAGAAACATCTGTACATGTATTTGGAATGCACACACATTCCTAATGACTGCCAGAAATATAACAGCCATGTTTCAAAACAAAAGGGCAGTTTCAGACACTGTCAATTCAGCTACTCAGCAGCAATAAGGATGTCCCAAGCTTAGCACCACAGATTCTCTTTTGAATACAAAAGGGAAGTGCACAAAGACGCCAGATTCCATCATGTAAAGGAATTCCCCAAGAGAAAAACAGTAAGGGTGTTGAAACAGTGTTCAATCTTACACTTCTATTATTATGGCTTCTGAAACATTTTCTCTTCTAGTCTTGAAGTCAGAATAGAACTTCCAGGCTTTTTCTTTGAAGACTTGGCAGTAGTTATACACTCAAAAACTGCATGTTTAACAGATGCTGATCAGAATACGGGTAAGGTCGTCATCAGTGAACAGAAGGCAGAATATACATTTGTGCTTTCACTGGAGGAAGAATTGCCATCAGTGTTGTTTAATAACTGCAGCTTATCTTCAGACTGGATTCCTCTCCCTGACTCCACGTTTTACAGAACAACCATAATGAAGCTTTCTTTACTCCTGGTGCTACTTACAGGTGTTAAGTAGAAGGATGTAGATGCAGCTTACTAGATCCAGTAGCTAAACACATACAACATCCCTTATTATACTTTTCATTTGTATTGCCATAAGAGCAGTACTACAAGCTACCTCTGCATCATACTGTAATGAAAGAAAAATTCCACAGGCTGCACAAAAAATTTTCATTAATTCACTCCTCTGTGCCATATTCACTGCCCCAGTAAAGCTAGGCAGCCCATAAGGGGCTTTAACAGAGTTCACACCCTGTATTATGCCTCTTGCCTGAGCTGACTAATAGTAGTAAACTACTGCATTTTGCTATTGCCCAGTAAATGTTTGTCTAAGGTGTATATTGGCATTGCCCCATTATTTAATGCCTCTTGCTCAAAGCAAAAAGCTTTCAAAACTTTGCTATTTTGGCCAATAGAACCCAAGGAAAAAAAGAACGCAATGTTCATTCCCCTCCACTCCTTATCCCTAACACATGGGCAATTGCCTTAAAAAAGAGCTGAAAGTATTCCATCTGTCCAATTATATCACTGTACAAAGGAAGCATATGACTGAAATTCATATACTCAGCTCAGCTTTGATTTAACTCTTAGTAAGGTCTCAGAACTTCAGCATCTTCTATTTTCATGTCTTCCATTATGTTGCACTCCTCTGAACTGCTGAGGAGGGAAAAAAAACCCCAACCCAAACCAACCCAAGATATCCAATTCTGTCATTACCACAAAAACAGCTTGCAGATAGTTTTGTCATATGGAAACTCACATGGTAACGTGATGAAGAAAGATGTCTTTCTGACAAGAAGTGGAACTCCCCCAAAAACAAACATCTGCAATCAGATTAATTTCCTCACTTAATTGATTTCCAAGCCAACATAATTGTACAGTCATGCAGGGTACATACACTCACCACTTCCGGATTATCAAGTAACTTTTGATGAGTTCAGAAAGGATACATGGCATATCCCCATTTGAAAACACTCAGAATCCAAATATTTTGTCTTTTTAAATTTTGGTTTACCAAAGGCAGCAGCATTGGAGGTGTTCTCCCTACTGATGAAGGAGCTTTTAATTCTGCACCAAGGAAGAAAATGCAGGTGTTGGTGTAAAACATTCTAAATCTATCAAGCCTCATCCTTTGAATTATCTGTTCCTTTTTAGACCCTGTGTACATTTCAGATACTTGTCGGGCTTTGTCCCGACTGATTTCCACAACATTTTTCATCCTTCACTTTCACAACATTTCTTTCTGGTTCTTTGAACTCCAGCTCTGTGAACATGCTGTCACACTTCAGTCTCACTGGAATATCTGATAGCATGAGCATCAGAACAAAATTGCAGATCCAGCAACAGTAACAATAGCATCTCATTAATTTATATACTGAAATAAAATTAGATTCATACTTTACATAATGCACCTAATTTAAGAATATCCATACTTTCCATGCTTATTCACAGATCTTTGCTACTGAACTGCATAAACATAGTATAATTTTTCTTTATGCTTGCTTCATATGTCTACAAACAGCCAAAAAAATAACCCCAGCTATTTAAAATGAAAAAATAAAGGCTAGACAAATTCGTAAATTATTCTTTTATATCAGTGACACAGCACAATGAATTTACTGGATCTGCTGGACCTTGAAGGAGAATTATTTAAATAACTGGTAATATGTCCATGGGAGAGTTCAAGAAGTTCTGTGTGCAGGTTGACTATATAATTCGGCCCTGCAGTTCCCAACATCTCTGAAAGGTCACTTAAGCAAAAGCTTTTTTACTCATAAAAAAAATCCAAACCAGTACAACTGAAACATACAAATAAATTTCATCAGGCCAAATTTCAGCCTCTTTGGACAAATAAACCCTACCAGAGGCTTACAAATTGACCTCCCACATCTTTATCTTCAGTGAAGCAGAATGCAATACTCATATAGAATAAAGGAGACATCAATAGTGTTAATAACAACTTCTTACTAGAAGTAAGTTTCTGATTGCTTCAAAATGATTGCTGAGGCAGAGAACTTTCTGGATGAAAGCACATCTTGCAATGCTGGAACTCCTCCAGAAGTTAGAGCTAACTTGTTTACCAAAGCTTCTATATTCTTCACTTTAATAATCCGGTATTTTCACTTCTTGTTCTGCAGAATACATCCCAGTTGAAAGATTCCAAGTCATGACATTTCCAAAGATACAGTACTTACAGCGTGCACACATTCTTACCCTAAATTCTTCATGGAACACTGAGACTGTAACACTTACAGTACTATTTTCTAAAGCCATAGGTCTTTGCAACAGGCTCCTGCACTGCACCACTCTTTTCAGTCTTGCTGCCACATCTTCTGTCCTCTTATTCAAGTCACACTTTCTGCCACATGCATCCCATACACTATTCCTCCAAAACCAGATTTTATGATCTTGAAGAAAGAACCTCTTCACTTAATGAGTATTACTTCTAATGATCACATCTGACAAGAAATTGAAAGAATCCACAGAAAGTATCTTCCACCAAAAGCTCTTGACCAGAGCCACACATTCTTGTTGCTGAGGTGTAAATACAGTTTTGTAGTGCTTGAAATCATTGCGCTTTGAGAAGACTTGTAAGTTTTCACAACTTTTCAAATTCTGTCAGAGAGCTTCATTACCATGTAGCAGTCATGGCTGCTGAGGTGAAATCTCATAACTGTTCACACACTTGAATGACACATCTTGCATTAATTCCCTTATCAGCACAAAGCCATGAGAAAAGTTAATGAAGCCCAGCCTCTCAGAAAAGGGCCTCTGACCAGCGTTTTCCCAGATATTTCTTGTGTGTTGAATCTTCAGGGTCCAGTAAGTGGTGAGCTCAGCCTGCAGCACTTCCCTCAGTACAGGCCTGACACCATCACTCTTCCCTGTGCAGATGTGTATTTTCAGGCACCTTTGATCAACTTGGTTCAAAAAGGCTGAGAGGCTCAAAAGACACTGGGGAACAGATGATAAAGGTGGAATGTAAACCTTGTTTCTTGGGAGAACAGGCTAAGAAGATAAAGAAGAAGTGAAAGGCTTGTTTCTTGTGTAACTGACTATATAACCATTCTGGTTTTTAATAATCTCATTGATTTTTATCAGTATTCCTACATCTGCTTATGCCACTGCTTCCTGTATGTCATCATAAGTAGCTTTACAACAAGATTTTCATTTCCACTGTGAGCTAGGTATACACCACATTTTCAACCTTTCACCACAACTCATATTTTCATTAACATATGGAGTCTGGAGTCATATTCTCAAGTTTCTGGAGGAAAAGATACCCCAGCAACTGAATTCAGCTTGAATGCATCTTTGCTCCTCCAAGTCCACGACAATAAAGACGGGCAGAACATTCCTGTGATGCAACCATGCAGCTTCAGCACTGGTAGAGCTGTATCTGCAACAGTGCTGTGTTAGCCTCCTGATTTAGCTTCTTAGCATTCTGCTTGAAGCTTAGCAGTGAGTGCAACAAGCTGACAGACAAGTGGGAGACAGTTTAGCCTGGGAAGGTGAGAAACTAAAACAAGGACTATACATACCTCCACTAGACATATATAAATATTTATATGTGCAAAGGCATAATTAACGTTTCATACTCTAAAACAATTCTTTGCTCACTAGTTCACTAGACAGAAATCCAAGAAGAATGTTCAGCACATAAAGAGAAACACAGTTACAGACATATAAATCAGCAAATGCAAATACCTGAACTATTAGAAAAGCAACAAAACAGCAAATCCCCAAGCAATATCTATCCTAGGAGGCTGGAAGAAAAAAGTATTATACTTACTAAAGAGAGTCCTGCGTCTCAGGGCTTTCTCTTGCTTTAATTATGAAGATGCAAGTCATCCCAAAATAAAATAAGAAAAAGAAATTAATGTGCTGCATTACTCGAAGAAAAAACCCAGCACTTCCTGAGAAGCCTTTGCAGATGAATTGCATTAAAGGCCAAAGTTTCCATTGTCAAACAAGAAAAATTACAGCTTTTATGATTTTCTGCAAAAGCTGGAAGTACTGACATAGCTGTACTTACAGTTAACACAAGGTTACTTTCAAGAAAGCCCTGTTATTTAATGAAATTTTAAGAGATGATTATGGCTTGAAACACAACATCTGAAGGATGCCAGTAAACCTCAAGCTCTGTATGATTACAGCGTCTAAGTTTTCAGAAGGTGTAGTTCCAACAACAAAAAAATAAGAAAAAAAAAAAATCTCACCCCAAAAGGAAAACTAACTAAAAGCAGCTCCCCCACCATTTTGAGTAGATCTGGTTAAACCTTAAGGTTAGCCAAATCTCAGGAAAGATCACTCGTATCATGAAGAACAGGAAAGTGTCATTCACTGGCTGAATCCAGAAGAGATGATTGCTTTTTGGCACAATCTAAAGAAAAGAGGAACTTAAATTTCCATTTAATAGCTAAAGCAATCCTGACTCATTTTGAGAATTTTCTGGCAAGGAAACACAAACTTGTCATTTACAAGAATGGAACAATAAGTGTGATCATTCTACCAGTACAGCAGCTGTCTGTCCAGAGCAGTCCATGGAGTTAAGCGCTGTATTTTCAGTATTCAGTGGCACAGAAGAGATGCTGGACATGGGTGTGACAATACAATAGGAAGCAGGACTGGTACAACAGTTAATTGTTTGAGAAGCCAAGTAGCTGTATTTTCACGGCAGTTATAAGATACGGAAGTTACCTAAGTCCTGGTATTGTCACAGATAGTGGATGGTTTTGTATAAGCTCATAAGGATATCATAAGCTTAGAAATACAGACACAGTGCTCCTTGCAGTTACGCTGCTCTAAATGCTTTTGTTATTCATTCTCCAGTTTTACAACAAACAGCTGCTAATACCAAGGTTTTCAGACAAGCGCAGAAAACATTAGCAACTGTGAGCTGCTGCTCAAAGAGAATTTCCTCCTCACTATTTTCAGACAATCAACTTCCACTTTGACTGCACCTGAGTTACTGCTTTTGTTAATATCAGAAATGGAGTTCCACAGCTGAAGCTAAGGGGTCCATTTTACTTGTGATCCCTGTTACTAGATCAGGAATTAAGATTCTCACACATTAGGTAAGAAACTTATTCTCTGTTCTGGTTCAGGGGTTGCAACAGCTGATTTTGAGCTAAGACTATGAAAAGTTAGAGTAACTTTTAGCAAAGTGTCTAACTTTGAGAAGCCAAAACTCAAAAACTGCTGGTTTTAAGGGTTCAAACCTTCCGTGCACACCGTAATGAGTACGAGTCACTGCACAGAGTAGTTGTCCACACAATTCAAGTTCACAGGTAATCTAACAGAACAGTTTCAAGTGCATCGTTAAGCATTACATGAACATAAATCAGTTTTTCTTAAACATATACAATATTGAAATATACCAGTTTGATATACAAGGATATGCATGGAAATGCTACTGATTTTAATTCTTCAAGCCTATAATAAGCAAATCAAGTTTTGGGGTTTTGTTTATCTTCTGTTTGGTTCTTCCCCTCAAAAGGAAAGCTCCACAATTTAAGTTTCTCTGGACCATGAAGACATGCTGAACACAACAGCATGCTTTCTGAGACCAAATATAAACAATCCAACAGCAAGGTAATCTTCCTGCAACTAGCTATGTTAGCATTCTAAGTATCAACACAAATACATCTGACTGAAATGCTTAAACAGCAATGGTTGATTTTACTGCCACAAGAAAGGACAGAAAAGTTGCCTGCACATCATGTATTTCAACCACAGGTTCTGATGCACAGCAGTCAGGGGTAAGAGGTAAAAGGAATGAGAAAACTGAAATGGTAAAGACAAAAGCTATCAGCTCTCTTCACAGATTTAAACATTACTTGTTTAAACAGGCTTGTTTCTAATGAGCCTGTAGAGTCTTGAATACAGATTTTTCTCCTTTTGGGACAGGGCAGGCATTTCTACCTATCTAACTCCAGATTTGAACGGAGGGCAAGGAAACCTGAATCTTTGACACAACCAGAACAATCGTCATCTGTGTTCCAAATACAGTTCACAAAACAGGCAATGCTCTTCTGCTGATGCCATACCTGCAAAAGGGCTGTTCAAAACACATGGAAAAAAATGTTCCACTCTAGGATTTCCTTTCTAGCAAACTGTGCTGTAAAACTTAGGCATATTTATAAAAACAGAATAAATGATATCACATACCACCATATTCCAGGTATACACACAGCAAGTGTATTTTATTTGGGGACTGTTGTCCCAAAAAGCCTAGATTTTTCCTCTGCTGTGAAAGAAAAAAAAAAAAGGCTAAACAAACCCACTTTTCATGCATTATATCCCCCACTACTCTCACAGGCTTGTTTAAATTAAAAGGATTAGTAAACTTTTATAAATGTTCCTTTCTAAACATTTTACCGTAATGACTAAAAGTAAAATTCAACTGTTTTTTGAAATACTCAATACCAGCCAACTCCAATTTTCAGAGCCATGAATTACACAAACATCTATGAATATTTTGTCTAAATCACTTTCCACAATTCCCCATCCCATTAATACCTGTTCTGCAATGAAACCACAAAACCCCACCACTATGCAAATATACAGAGGTCACACAGCACTCAAAGCACAAGATACACACAGGCTTGTACTTGATCATCCTAGCTACACAATCTTTTGGCCATCAGCACCTTTCTGACAAGGGTTTGGTCTTATGAACTGACAGCACTAGAAAAAATTAGAGATGAAACAAAGTTATGCAGAAACAACCTAGATAATGTACCTATTCGAAATCCAGAAAAAAACAAACCATCTAGGTGGAAAAAAAAAGAAAAAAAAGAGATAAAATTGCCACGTACACTGAAAGTCACCTGAAGTATTCCAACAAATCTGTCAGATGGGCAAACTTTACTACTGCAGCTATTCAAAATAACACATTTCACTTTGAATAGCTATAGGAAATGCAGGCCAATGAAATGAGGATCATTTCACGTATGTAGCATGTGTTTACATCTGTTTCTTGAAATTTTCTTAGTGACTGTCCTTCTGATGAAAGGCTTTTTCTTGCATTTTTGAAACACCTCCTAGTGGCAGATAAGCACAGAGTATCTTTAACAATGCAATTTTAAAAACAAATGGGCAACTGATAGAAAAAAAGCAATCTGCCTCAAGTCATAAAAAATGGCTAATGGATCGGTCAGGCCAGTATTGGGATTTAGGAAAAGAACTACTTCCTTCTCTTGATTTTGTTATGTTGTCAGGACAGTCCTTGGTATTATATTGAACAGAACTGCTCCAGTAAGGAACAAACTAAGAGGCATTCACAATCTACACCTACCCTGCATTAAAAAGAAACATAGGTTCAGGACTTTTAGTTATTCCAGACTTGGTGGTACAAAACCCTGAAATCACCCTATGAGTTCTGATCTTTTTCCATCAAAACACATAAGTGATTTCATAATTTAAAGAAAGAAACTGGAGATAACTGAAAGGAATGATGATGCAATCTTAAAGAGTTATTCCTACAGAAATGCAGCTGTGTGACTGACGATAAGGCCAAACACCAGATTTCACACCTAACAAAAATCCAGTTTTCAACCTGCCCTACTCTTGTTTGCTATCACCTAAAAGACTTCATAGACACAAGAAACGTTGACAGATTTAGCCTAGCATACATCCAAGTGTGAAACAGAAGGAAAACTCTATGTAGATTTTCTAAGAAAATAATTGTCATTTTTTCCACTATTTGAGTGAAAACCAGCAATAATTTGATTGCTAAGAAGTTTAGCTACGGAAAAAAAAAAAAAAGAAACAACCACAAAAGCAAAGGAATTCTTTGCATCAGCAGGAACATTTGGCAGGACATGAAAAATACTACTGCACACTTCTACTTGATCAACAGGGAACAAGAAGACTCAATCCCGGGAGGAAAAAAAAAGGGGTTGGAGAAAGGACAGTCATTGATTCAAATAAGAATTAATGCTATTAAAGTGATCAGCAAACAGGTAACAGAATAGTATTAATCTGTCTCAATAGCAAAGAGGTGGATAGATGCCCCTCATCTCCAACACAAAAGAGGGCACACCAACATTTGAGAAAGGCAGTTTTGCTGTCAGTCGCTAACGTTCCAGGATGAAAAAAACGTCTTTAGGAACACATGAGACCTCTTCAGTGCCACAATAATACAATCTGATGTGAGCAGAGGAGTATAGACAACTGAGTTATGTCTCACCTTTACAGACTGAGAATGTGGTGGAATTTTAAATAAAAATAATCACCAGCCAATCAACAGCCAAAGGTTGAGTCACACAGCATCTATAAAAGCCTCATCTCTAAATACACCCTCACAGAAAGGTGCTTAATTATTTAATGCCTTTGCTTGTTTTGTGCTTGGACTAGGGAGTTGTTACTGAGATGCTTCCAACCAACATAAGTATCAGACTTGCTAGTTAAGTCTGTGTAACTTCTTCAGGAAATCAGAACTGGTGCTATTATCAAAGTAAAGAGTAAGCTCATTTTATTCAAAGTACAGGGCTTGGAAGACAGAACAGTACTTTAACCGACTGTAGCCAAAAACAGAAGGCTGAATTCTTTCACCACCGGTGGCTCCCGTGTCATTCAAATGTTAATTTCACAATTAGCACACATTTACCTTTAGGTACAGCTGATGTTTCAAGTTACATGCCGCATATCTCCCAGAGTAGTGAGATTCCCACGTCATCTTTTTATTGGAATATTTCAAGTAAATTACTGTTACAAATCTACCAATAAGTTAGATAAGCACTTGAAGCCGTGTGAAATCAGGTACCGAACTTGCAAGAGTCCTGAATTTATGATTAAATCTGCATATACATTTAATATGGAAAAATTTACCTTTCTATGCTTTGAACCACGATAGTGTGACTGAAGACTTATAGCACACATACAGGAAATATTACAAACCTGAAAGAGAGAAATTGAAAGCACATTTTCAGTTATACTATGAATATTCCGCCGTGAATACTGGTGAATTATAAATATGAAATACATCCGTTCCTACAGTGTAATGGTGTAATCGTCAAGGTCTTCTTTATATCAAACAGTTCACTTTGCATGACTTGTAGGACAGCAGTCTACCACTAAAACGACCAGAAACAGTATGCAAACCTGTTCAAACGATACTTAAATACACGTTTAAATAAATCAGGCGGTAAGAAGTTTTTAAGAGCCTTCCCCTCCTCTGCTACCAGCCCTTTCTGAATTCTTAGCTTTCTAAACTTCTCCAAGCTGAAAAGTCAGCAAAAAGGGATGATCGTGCAGTGACTAGAAAGGAACAGAGGTAAAATCACGCCTTAGAATAAATAACTGCAACTCCATTCATTGTCCGTTCACAGCTGCGTGAAAGAGATCAGAAAAACAACACCTTACTTTCATTAAGATCCACAGACACGCATATACCACTGCAATAATTAACAGAAAACAGTACAGATGTACAAATATTTCTTACTATCTCTATCTTTTAAAAAAGCAACGACTAATGCATGCTAATATTGTCTGTCCTCTTTACATACTGTCGCAGAACTTGAACGAGCCAGAAAAACATTCAGCGCTACAACAGTACAGGACTGACAAATTTAACACGTTCCGAGCCGGAGCTGGAGCTTTTAGAGACAAATGAACCTTGGCGGCCGCCTATCCGAAACACTCAGTAGAGACAGGAAAGGTTGCAATGAAGAACCATCACACTTAACCCGTGACTGCTCAGGAACAACCTGAATTCACCGAATGCTGAGAGCAGCAGCTCTTCCAGGGCCCGGCCGCGTTACTCCCCACACCACAGCCCCTCGCTGCCAGCCCTGCCCTCCGGCCCGGCTCAGCTCCCCACAGCCCCCCATCCCCGCACGCCTTCCAGAGCCCGCCCGGGCTGAAAGACCACCCGAGGCACCCACTCACTTCGCAGTAAAACTGTCTCTTCTCAGGTTCCGCTTTGCCGCCTTCTGCCATAGCTTCCTCAGCCACGGCGCTCATCCTGCACGGCCGGGGGGAAAAATAAAAAGAAAAATAAAACCAACTCTTGTTCACGCAGTGATTTACAGCGAGCAGGTGAGGGCGGGAGCCACGCCTTGGGCGGACGGGCTGGGTGATTACTTCGCTATTTAGCCGCTATTGTTTTAGTCTGTGGCTCAATCCACATCTTCCACCGCCGGGGCAGCCCCAGAGCATCCGGGAGCTCACGCCCAGCTCGGCCCCTACAGAGTTCGTCACTTCCACCACCGCCACAGCCACGCCCCCAGGCCGGCGGCCAATGGGGAGCCTGCCTCGAGCCGCGCGCCCGGCAGCAGGCCACGCCCCCAGGCTCAGGCCACGCCCACACCCCGGCCCCACATTCCCTGGACCAAGGGAGGGAACCGGGAGCGGCCAGGCCGGGATGGAGGCGGGAATCAGGCCAGGCCGGGATGGAGGACGGGATCAGGCCAGGGTAGATGCTGGGACGACTTCAGGATGGATGCTGGGACCAGTTCAGGAGGGACCCCGGGAGGACTTCAAGGAGAGGATGCTGGGCCCAGTTCAGGGGGGATACTGGGACCAGCTGGGGCCAAGAGAGGTTACTGCAACAAGTTCAGACCAGGGTGGGTGCCTGGGCCTGTTTAGGATGGATACTGGGACCAATCATCCCAATGCTAGGAGTGGGCCAGGGTGGACAGATGCCAGAACAAGTCCAGAGGGAATCCTGGACCAGGGAGTGCTGGGCCCTCTGCGAAGGAATTACTGGCCCCAGCACAGGGAAGGGGCAAGAAACACACAGAGCAGCAGCAGCAGCTTTAATTTAAATGCAAACATTTTATTTTAAAATGTCTCAGCTTTACGCTTCTGCCTGGTAATAAATGTAAAATATAATTTAAGAAGTACGCTTGAAAGTTCCTTCTAAAAGCAGGCTGAGGAGACAGTACAAAACACAACAGAAAAGTGCGCCGGGTTTAAACAACATGCCAGGACATCAAATCCACAGGTCACTGCCTGGTTTGGATCAGCCACAATCTATTTTACAGGTATATTAGTGAAATACCGTGACACCTATGATACTCCTGTACATGAAGCACCACAGCCAGTGGTGCTGGTTGGGTTGCACATCAACAAAGGTGATCCCACAGGATTTCCTGGATTGACTTCCCCAGGGCTGGAGCTGTGCCTGTCTGCTGCTTCACCTCCCCGGGTGGGCAGCATCCGTGCCCCTGCTGCATGCCCCAGTGCAGGTACTACCTGCATCATTTAGCACATTTTCAACTAGTGCTGGGGTGGTTGCAGTGTTCTCTCCAGAAATGCGCCCTCCCCAAAAAATTTTTGGGGGATCATGGAGAGCCAGATAGGCCAAAACTGTTGGTAGAACTCAGTGCACCTGTTTGTTAGTCACAGAACCGAAGAATGGTTTGGGTTGGAAGGGGTCTTATAGATTATCCAGTTCCAGCCCCACTGCCATGGGCAGGGACACCTTCCACTAGACCAGATTGCTCAGAGTTAGTCTTGTCCCTCACTCTGTTTCTTCAGGAGAAGCAGGAGTGTCACCTTGATTATTAGTGGAGTTTGATTATACCCCTTTGGTGATGATGTTATTGGTACATGGACATTTCTGTAACAGTCAGTCTTTTACATGGAGTCACTTTTTAATGCTTGATCATTATTTGTGGTTCTAATATCAAAATCTAAAATGGACTAATTGAAAACACTGCACTGTACATGTCATTTAATGCTTCCATACCCTTCTTAATTAAAAAAATAATAAAAATTGCAGATTAAAAGTGCAATTGCACAGTGAAAGAATAAACCCATGTAGAGAAAAAAAATGAGAGAAGCAAAAAAGGAGAAAATTAGTCCCTTGATTTTTTGAAAGAGAGATCATGTCTAAAGGAAAAAGAATTTGGCATTAGATGTATATACTTGCAGCACTAAACTGTTGGTGGTAGCTGGGAGTTTCTAGGCAGTACAGACTCTGAGGAGAGGATGTTTCACCATCAGATGACCTTTTTCGTGGTTTAGGGGTACAGCTGTAATCAGTGAGAACCTCTGTCTTATTAAGGAGGGCAGGGAGAAATGGGGGATTGCACTTCTGCCTAACACTGTTCCTTTGGAAAAACATTTGTAGAATGCCTGAAGTGGAAATAAAGCTACAGACACAGAAAACAGAAAAGGTGGAGACCAAAATGTACCAGCCTATGCACTCAAAAAGGTGGAAAAGCTAGAGGAGGAAAAGGGAATTACCTTCAAGGAAGAAAGTGTTCTTTGGTTTTGTTAAGAAGGAGTTCAGGGGGAATAGGGTGTGAGAAAGAATCCTTTCAGAAGAGGGAAGTTTGTTGACCATGCAGAGGAAGAATCTTAGCTATGATAAGAGTAGAAACAAAACTGAATACAGGTATGGAGAACTGAGATAACTTTTACCTTTTTCAAGTTCTTTCTAGAAAGAAAAAAAAAAAAAAAAAGCCCACACAACAGTTGATGCTTGCCTCTCCTTATTTCACATTTCATATGAACACATGGAGGATGCACATGGTCCAAAAGTTAAATAAAAAAGAAAAGGAAAAAAAAGAGGTTCAGAAGGGAGAGCTCACACCCTCCTGTGGAGCAAGATGAGGAGCTCTAGACCAGAACTTCACCTGATTTTTTTAAACATAGCTTTTTAATTGCTGAAATAAAATTAATAAGACCAGCCAAGCAGCTGATATTCTTTCTATTGCCTTCTGCCATGTCTTCTTTTACCATAATTCTACCAGTACAAATTGTTGCATCAAAGAAATCTTGAAAAACCTCGAACTGCATAGTTAAGAGTATCAGCTGCACAATTACCAGCAGCAAGAGAGTTAATGCACACACTGAATTTGCCAGAGTTTGGAAAACTAGTCCCAGGAAAGGAACAGGAACACTTCATGCCTGCTGGAACGTTTTTTTCAGTCTGATTGAGATATGCATCTTAGCACTGAAATGACTCGATCCTTGTTTTCAAGAAATTATTTTTAACCTGAAAAGTTACAAGATCAGTTCTATAGGAAAAAAAAAGAGGATGTGATTTCAGACCACAGAATATGTAACAGCGGATGAAGAATTAATGCTGTAGTCACAGAATATTTACGTCTTGATGACAATATGTCTTCTCCCAAAATTTGTCTTAACAGTTTTTTTTACTTTCCTTCCAAACTTCCACTCAAAGAACATCTTTGCCCAAGCACAAGCAAGCACTTGGATCTCCAGATGTTTGGGTTGGTTTTTTTCAAAAGTATTTTGTGAGTTTAGAATATATTTCAGCCTGTCATTGATTACTTTGTTCAGAGGCATTTCTGATAGTGCAGTAGAGAAATGTGTTCATAGTGACAAGAGCACGCCAGGTGTCATTGAAACGTGGCAAAGATCTGTTTGTCAGGGTGCTAGTGCCTATGAACACAAGCTACCCGGTGCAGCCCTCGTGTATGAATCTCCTTCAGCTGGATAAAAGCCTTGTGACCACATCCTGAGTGTGGCCACCTGCACAATCTCTTGCCCTCTGCATGCTACAGACGCCTGTTTCACTTGAGGCGCGCAATTTCACACAGGACTTGGCAAGATTTAAAAGAAGAAACTACAGGGAAAGAAACTCCTGTTCTAGTGAGAAATTTTCTACAGTCTACTTCAAGACTTTTGTCTCAGTATGATCAGAAAAGTATTTCCATTTTGAATGTTTACACTCTAAGACAGTAGAGAGAAAGAGAGGGAATGAGCAGATAGAGAAGACAAGAAAAATAGAACAGTTCTATACCCCTGTCATTCTGAGGTTGGTTTTCTTGGTTAAGTGACACTCAAATGAAGTAAAGTAAGTATGTTAATTTTTTTACCGCTACCTAAGGCAACATATGTATTCATAGGTAGGGGAAATTATGGCTTTTAATTATTTTAATTAAAATGTAACACCTTGTTAAGACAAAATAATGGGTTTCCTGAAAAAACTGCAGTGGGTGAGGTTGTCCTATTTAAGTTCCAGTATGGCTTCAACACAAAGAGTTAAGAAAAGCTTCTAGGCAGCAGAAACTGATCTTATCCCACAGAATATTCCTTGCCTCAGGCTTGTTGCATCTTAAGTATTTTAAGCACTAGGAATTTCCGGAAGAATTGCACATGCCCTGTCGATTTCAATACCATATCAAAGGATCAGCACCTAAAGTCTTACTGAATTGACCGATGCTCAAATGTCAGACTTCCCTATACCATCCAGATCAGACTCAGATGTAAGAACTTTAGGAATACAAGACTGTTCCCATAAAGAGTGGGTAACCACAGACTTAAACTTTGCATTACTATGTTACAATCAAACAGTAGGAAGTTAGTCTTTCTACAGTGAATTTAGGTACAGTCCCTTAATCTTTCATTTCCCTTGTTAAATCTCCCAGCTGAGGAGAACTGAAACAAGCTTGCCACTCAACACAGTGCTGCTCTCACTCAAAACTTTTGAAACAAAGCTTTACTTTGGTATCCAAAGACTTTAAAGTCAATGTAAATTATTTATAGTGTTACCTACAGTGGAGGTCTGCCCCAGTTTCAGTTACTATGTAAGTGCAGGAAAATCCACTCTTTTTGCTGTTTGAGCTTACCCCTAGGTAAAGTCATGCTGTTTCTCAGTAAAAATAGTAGCTTTCAGTGGTGTTGGACTAGCATTTGTATGGTGCTGAGCAGCTGTCCACTGACAGCTGAAATCAGGTCACATTCTCAGTAAAGTCACCTTTAGCACTTAAAATACTCTCTGCTCTCTGTAGGCCAAGTACCCTCCCACGGGGAGACACCTTCTCACAGCTTGTAGAACTGCTCACCTTCCATACCAAAATATACCCTCCCCAAAGATCAGGGAGTTCATGAGTCCATTCTGTCTCAACCTCTGGAGAGTTTATGGCTGAGGAAGTTTGAATGCTATTATCAGTCAGGCATTTCTTTCGGCCTGAATGCTCCAAGTTCCTTTTAGGCAACCATTTGACTAGGCATTTCTTCTACAAGAATAATTTTTTATTGTTGCTACAATAAATGCATTGGGACTTTAGGGCTGTGCTCAAGGGATACAAATACCAGTTCATTAAGGATAAAAGCTAAACACCAGTGATTGAAAATACCTTAAACCCTACTTCCCAGTGCTAGTTTTCAGAATAATACCGAAGCAGCAACAACCACTAAGAAAACGTAGCCATTTTAAAGAACTGCTCTGTCTTTCATCCTATTTACTGGTCAGTGCCAGGGGGTCATTAATGTCTGCATACAAAAAAAATCTTATAAGATTAAATCAGAGGTAATTTAATAGGGTACAATGCAATGTCAGATTTCAGTCCCAACTCAATCCAGGGCACATATCATGGGGAGAGGATGAAGGCATATCTGTGCCTTAAACACAAATGGCAAGAGATTATTTTTAAGCATTTATTTCCTCTGTTCTTTCCAAGTACTTAGAAGTCACTGGTCTTTGTTTACTACCAACAATGATTAGCAATTGTCCAAAAAAGAGGATAAACTGCTAATCTCTTCATAAGCCCAGTTCTTGGGAGATTGCTGTACTGCATGTGTGATAGTTTAGACTAGAAGAAATTCTACTAATACCATACTTTTTTCATGTGAGACCTAAAATAAGAACTCAGCCACAAATTAAGTGGGCCAAAATCAAATGTGATGTGCAGGATAAGTGTGTTTTTCTTGGCTTCAGGCTTCATGGAATAATAAGGAAACAAACATGAATGCATTTACACAGCAGGGACAGCTGGTGACATCTCACTTTTGAGTCACACATTAATCCATCCTCCTAGAAGGCCATTAGAACTCATGTATCAGATCACATTCCCTTACATGCAAGGAGCTTCACCTCCCTCTATAATATTGATCAAGATATGTAAAATGTGTCTGGGTTTGTTGGAAACATGAGAAAAATCATTCTAACTGTTGTGAGCCAGGAAAGCCTGAGAGTGGATAGAGTAATGTCAACAAAAAAGAATGAATTTTGTAAGAGACAACTTTAGAGAATTTCTGTTGTTAGTATAAATTGCTTCTGCACTGAGGAGAGAAACCTGGCTGGCAAAGTTCTCCCACTGTAGTTACAGCAGGAAATATTTCTAAGTACAGACAAGGCTTTTGGTGGCACAGCTGTCTGCAGAGTTGCACCTGGTGTAACCACTCCCATCGTGCAAAATGGCACCAGCATGTCCTGATGAAGATAACAGAGTTTTACGGTCATACTTCATCAATGCAAAGGATGTGAGAAAGTGCAAGGCAGAGTGAAACCGAGCGCAGGTATTCTCATTCAGAGGGGTGTGACAGTGATTTTGAGTGTGGAATTAAACAAGCAGATTTTCAGAGGTTCAGGTGTGTCCTCCACTTGCCCGCAGCCGTCTATTCCCACACTACCCTGTCTCCCCATTATCTCGTTTCTGCCAGGCAGCTGCACAAGGAGCTGGATTATGGAGAATATGACAGGGCTCACAGCACAACCCTACAAGCAGCTCTGAGGGGCACAATGGAGTGTCTGGCACCAGCACATAGTGCCACTGCTGCATGCCAAGCAAAGGACTGTGACAGCAACTCTGTGACAGTCTAAAGAACTGCTGCTTGTAATTATGTAGATAATGAATCAATGAGGCAGAGGTTGTGTAGCAACACTGATTTATGGCAGTCTCACTCTGCATGAGCAACAAGTTTGCTTGCCCACAAGTATTTTTGCAGTTTGGCTTGAATTTATATGATGTGGACAGTGGTGTACTGGAGAGCAGTGTAAATTCCACACTGTGGTCTCACTTTGGAATGGGGTCTGATATTGCATTGCAACCACTGGCAGGAATATTAAAGCAAGGATATCAAGGCTGTCTTAAATAAGAAGCAGCACACAGCCAACAGGAAGCTGGTGTTCCTCGGACACAGAAAAGGAAACGTTCTCATGGCTTGGATATGGTCAACTGGACAATGACAGATTTAACCCGAGATACAGTAAGATGTTGTTGCCCCTCTTTAGTGTCCAATGTGCAGCATTTCCGATCATACCACAGTTCATAAGCACTTAACTGGCATGCAGAGAACATATACCCTTGCACCTGCCAACTCTAATGTACAGGTGGTAAATTCTATCAGAAAAGATAGTCAGTCTTCTTGGAGAAGAGCAGCCCCCCAGGTATAGAACCATTGCACTACCTGAAAAGTTCACTGACCTCACATATTTAAAGCATTTGGGAGAATTTTATGCCACTCTTCTTGCATGTAAAGCCATGCCCATAGTGACTAACAGATAGAGAAAGGAAGACATTATAATTATTTATAACATTTCGAAAAAGAAAACATTCATTACAGGGCTTCTTTCAAAAAGCACATATACATACATCTAAGCTTTTTTTAAAATGATGTGGTTTTTATATAGGTGAAGTTGATATAAAGATGAAATAGTGCAATTTTAAAACAAAAGTTAGTGCAGGAGTCAAACTACAACAATAACAAAACCCAAAATATAACTTTATTTTTTTTTGTTGTGGAAACGCATTACTGTCTGGGTTCAAAGAAAAGTATACACTCTGTTTTCAAAAGCACTAAAGTGCACTGAAGCACTTTTGAAAGGTGTACATCCACCAATGACCTCTCAGTGAGATTAAGGGTTTCTTTTGGGATTGAAACTAGGATGTTTTTGAAAATAATTTTGGTGTGGGATTTAGTTTTGATATAAGGTGACGATATCTAACAAGCTGCTATCAGTCAAAGAAATACTATGAAGTAAAAAAGTGCATTTCCTTTGTTAATGTTACAAGTAACAGTAAGGAAAATAATCAGAGAAATACTTTGTTCTCACATATACTTAACAGCATTTTGTAACTCATTTATAGATGTGGGTTACATCCCATTGTTCAGTCTTTCTGCAGCAACATGAAAGGCTGATGGCATTAAAGTGGAAAAATATGGGTTCTAAAACAATAATATTAACAAGAAACTTAGGAGTAACTTCAGTATGAAGTGACATGATTTCTAATGTGTTTATGAAAGTCATTGTTTTTACTAATGCAGTCCTTTTAAATTAAGAAGTTGTGTTGGGAAGCCCCTTCCTATTGCCATGAATTTAATGCTGGGATGAAGGAATAGCTGATCCTTCTTATAAGAGCAGAAAAATAATTATAAAGCAAAAACTCCTAAGGTAAACTGGCCACACTGAAGACCATAAACATTTTTGATTTGCAGAGGGGCATCACATCAGCTTGAGAAAAACAAACAGAACAAAGGAAACAGAAATTGCTAGACCTTGCTAATGAACTGTAGACAAGAGAGGAAAGGTGATAAAGAAAAATGATCAGGTATATCTGTGCAGCAAGTAATGATTCTTTTTCTGTGCCTGAGGTTTTATCTTTCTTTCCTCTTTCCAAAGACCACTAAGAGAAGGGCAGTAGCGGGGGGTAGGATGTGTATACCTGTGTCTCTTTCTTTGCACACACAGGTATACACACACACACACATACTCTCAAAATCTTTCCACTGGCTTTTGATTTTAGTAACTCATTTGACCCAACTGGAAGAGAATCTACAACTTCTTGCTTTTAACATTATAAATATTTCAAATGTTATAAAATCTATTGCAAAAATGTACATTCAATGGTTTTATGAGGCACAGGACCTGCTAATGTATTTTCAGGGAAGCTCGCGTGTACTCTGTTCTGTCCACTGTTGGACAATGGTGGAGAATCCAGGGGCTCACGCTTGATTGCTTGAACCAAGCAGGGGTTTTTAAAATCACATGGCATTTTGAACACCTCATTAATCTGCTCTTTCTCCTCCCCTGGGCTGGGGCTGTAGAAGTGGCTGTAGCAAGCTGTGTGTGGCAGGTCAGGCATGCTCTCCAAACACATGGAGGAGTTCTGAGGGCAAAACGGAGCCAGCTCCTTGTTCCGTGAACCCTTGCAAGCTCTGTTCAAGTTCAGGTTGTTGGGATGGTTTGCTATGATGCATTGCCAATTATGTGGTGTGTAAAGGCAGTGCCTTGGCTTCTGGCAAGGCAAGGCTGGCTCGCAGAGGTCTGGTTCTGTTTTGAGGTGCATTCTGTTGGGGTAGCTGGACACCTGCTTTCTCACTGAGCCACTCTCATCCAGCCAGGCTCGGCTCTGCGGCAGCAGGTAGTTATCGGCAATGTTTTCAGAATCAGAATCATATTCCGTTTTGATGGGCATCTCTAAGGGAATGGCCGTGTCATAGAGAGACTCTGAGGGTATTAATGGTCTCTGCAGCTTCAGATGGTCTGTGGCATAGCTCTCTGCACAGCGCTGTTGGAGCCCTGAGTAAGACTGGCCGTTTTCTGTGCTCCCCCAGTGAGAAGGACAAGTTGATGCCAAATTTAAGAAATTTTGGTCTCTATTGTAGAATGATCCAGCTCTCCTGTTTGGACACGTGTTCATTCGCTGGCTCATTGAACAAGAACTCGAGTTTCTTAAAGTCCAGCTACTGTTTGTGGTGCAGTTGTTTTGAATGCCTAAAACTGGTGAGTTAGAACTGAGAGGTTCCTCTTGCATAAAACACTCACCGTTTGTATGAGGTTCAAACTTCACTTTTACATTATCTTGTTCATTCTTCACTGCTGCCCAGTTAATATGCTTCCACTGGCCCAGAGTTTCAATGGCACTGTTATAGGAAAGCCCCTCCAAGTTTCCTTTCAAACTGGCAAAACTACTTAGTATCTTCAGTTGTTCATCTTCTTCCCTTTCAATAACAGTAGAAAAAAAAGTCAGTCAATCAGAGGTTTCTAAATTGTTTTTTGGGATACAGAGTGGCTCAACATGCATTACAAGCCATACATTGTCCTCAATATGGGACTCTCACACTCTTGTGCAGATAACCTTTGCATTTGCTTGAGAGAACAAAAGAGTGTCCCTGCATCTGGGTGCCAACGTGTGTGCACAGCTAACTTTCTGAGGCATTGCTTCATTTGAATTCTGCCATGCGTTTGCTCTTCCATTTCACGCATACAGTTCAATAAAGACCTAAATATTGTAGTACAATACAGTAATTCCCTTACACTTTTGTTCTTCCCTTAAAGGATGTCTAAATATTTGTGTGTAGAAAATTCTAGAGATAAAATATAAGTAGTATCTTAAATGAGATGTGTTTTGTTAACAAGGAGTTATTTGAACACATAAGAGCTTTCTGATCAGAGTGATTTGAGGGAGAACCATGTGGGTCTTACATTTCTAGTACACAGCTGAGAGGAAATAAAAAGCCCAAATTAAATGACCGAATAGTCACAGATGTTCACAGTGGGTGTAGGTTTGTTTTATATGTCTAACTTAATTTATGTTGTCTTTTGTTTTCTAAGATGGCCAGTGAATTAATTTTCCATGACCTCCAGCTGAAGTACTCAACTTTAAAGAAGAACACTGACAGAGAGTGTTGTCTGAGCACTTCCATGCCCAAAGCAGCTGTTTTCAGAACTGGGGTCCAAATCCTGAGATTCAGGTCTTGAATTCACAAATGTGCTGATTCCCTGCCGTGTGGGGCCAGTGCTATGAAGCCAAGAAAACCCTCTCCAAACAAGAAGCAGACATCCCAATGGGAAACTGTGTGTGAAAACCTGAAGTGCTACTAAGGGGTTTAGAAGGCTTTTTCTTAGCTCTCAATAGAACTTTTTCCTTGAGTATCGAATCAACGTGCAAGAAAAGGATTTTCCAGTAGAGGGAGTCCATGTTATTACAAAGAGAGAACGTCCCACTGTAACAATGTACACCATGAAAAAATAACATTTTCTCTCTCTCTCTCTCTTTTTTTTAATGAGGCATTAAATATTTTCAGTCCTTTGCTAAATATTCTTATTTTTTATTATTGACAGTATTGAGTTTCAAATGGTCTGATGTAAGTTTGCTGCAGAACATGCTTCTCAGAAAATGGTCAAATTGGGAAGCAATGGACTGAACAAAATGCAATAGTCAAAAAAAATTAAACCCCCAAGCGAAGAATTTTACAGTGAAATAGCATCCAGTGAAAATTCTCCAAAAGAATGTATGTGTCCCAGATGACAACATACATTTTAACAAGAACAACAACAACAAAAAAAGTAGTAGCAAATAAGAAGTCTATTGCAGACTAAGAACTGAATATAATCACTGAGGCCAACTCTTGTAGTACTTCAGTCTGAGGGAACTATCAAGCACAAAGAAAGGATTTTAATCACTCAGAAAGCAAAAATGTAACTAAATAAACATGCTTAATTACACAAAAACAATTTGGAAGTAGAGAAGCTAGTAAAAGAAACAGCCCATTTTAATCTGCTTCTTAATAGAAATTCATTCCCTGACACAGCATCCCAGTGAAGGGAAAAAGTTCCAGCATCCTCAGGTGGGAGCTCCCCTACTGTTCATGTGGATCTTGGGAGATACGCCGCCTGCAAGGAATATCTGCTCTAGAAGTGCAAAGACTTTTTTCATTTATTTCTTCCACATGCAAGGCATTCTAAAGGAAAAAATCTGGGATAATAGCCACATTTTTAACACTGGACCAGATGGTGGCTATGTAAAACTCCTGGCCCCTGCTCACTGAGTCCACTCTCTTATCTCTTCCCTCAGACCAGCTTGAAGAGATACTTCAACAAGGCCCACAGGAACTGGAACAGACAGTCCCATGGGGGAAGGATGAAAAACCCATTTGGGAGGAAAGGGTAAAACTCATCCAAGAACTCCTCACTGAATACAAATCTGTGAGATTAGTCTACACTCCATGACTGAGCCTACATGCAACTAGTTGTATCTATCTACGAGCATACAATGAGTATGAGTAGCCTTCTTTAGATTATGTTGCACATACACAACTAAAAACATGAGCTCCACTGTCTTACATGAAGGAAAAAAAAGCTTAACATAGTCAAATGCTGATAAGCAGAAAAACTAGGACACCAGATTTTCAGCTGCAAAGTAAAGCAAAACTCAAAATATATTTTTTGTGCAAGGAAGACAAATATTAATAACCAAGTATTTTGTTTCTGTGTTAGTGTATATGTACACTCAACTTCAGAAGATAAAAAGAATGAAGACAGAAAATAAATAGTGTTTAGGAATATAACAGCCATTTCATATGTTCCAAGACAGAAATAGATTTCCAGATCATAAGTAAACTAGATTTTTCTCATTCAGCTCTTCTCTTAGGTCAGTAGAGCCCTTTGAAAGATTTCATGCAAAAAGCATACATTCATTTTTCTATTTTTTTTCTTTTTGGTACTGGAAAATATACTTACTTTAACATTTGCTGTTGAGCAAGGACATATTCTGAACAACCACTTCGATACAGAAGTTGAGTGTTAGCTTGAACCCAGACCCAGTGATCTTCATTTGTTTGTACTTTGACTAGAGAAATGCCATTTTCTCCATTATTCTTTGCTATATAATTTAAAAGAAAATAGATTTTAATACAGGCAATATTAAGTAGTTTTTGTTACCTGAACTGTGAATGTTCAAAGGTTTCTTTGTTGCCCTAGAATCATCAGCATAGGAAAGTACAAGCAAAACTATGTCACAAAATGAAGCAAGTTACATCTTAAAACTAAAATTTGAAAAGCCTAGTAAGGCACTTAAACTGTAACAAAGGAATTTTCAGTATTACTCATTCCTTATAATATTTTCCTCTCAGTAGTAGTAGTACTATACCCACAAAAAGTGTTCCTGAAAAATGAAGCTGTAAGAGAGGAATGGTTTTAAATACATTAAAAATTTCCAGCAGATATGACAGAAGGATGAGCACAAATCTGCTCAAGAAGAAGTTTCCCAGTGGGGTAGACTTACATCAATATTTTATCCATTGTAAAATCTGAAATAGAGCCTAGACTCTCATAATTTTTCCACAGCCAAGCACTAGAAAAGCATGAGTCAAAGCTGTGGGCACATCATGAGTTTTAAAGACAATGCATTCTAATTTTCCTCTGTTTTCCAATCTTTGGGGAAAACTAGCATTTGTAACATATCATCCAGTTTTCCTCAAAGAAGGGTAGATATTGTTTTTAGATAAATAGTTATTGTTATTAGATAAATAGTTATTCATTATTAGGATCTTCACATAATCTTATTAAATTCAGTGCTGCCACTTTTAGGCAAACAGATATTGAGTATTCTTTTACTACTATTTATTTACTATTTACTATTTACCATGAATGTTTATTTCTCTGTAAATATTCTGCCCACTCTTAAATCACAGACTGATTCAGTATTACCTTTTGAGGTGGACAATTTTTTTGCATTTTTCAAAAGAAGAGTTGTTAGGGAGAAGAAAGACAAGATTCCTTTTCCATAACCTGTATATAATTTAGAAGTACTTAGCAGTACCTTTGATTTGATTTTCAGCAATCTGTAATGCATTAGTGAAGGCAGCACCTTCGTGGTGACTGTTTCTTCCATATAATTCTGTTGCTTCACACAGTCCTGAACTGCCTTTTGAACTGGAGCTGTACAGGGCAGAAAATGTGGAAAAATCCTTGTTAGTGAATGACAACACAGTAGAATCACAGACTCTGAAAGACATGGTCTTTAGCGAAGGTGTATGGTTTAAGTATGTAGCAACTAACACTAAATAATTATCTTTTTCCTGCATCATTTTGTTGCTCAAACTAGTGTGTGACTGGAGTTCTGCATTTAATTAAGAGGAATAGTTATGTTTAGGAATATTCTGCTCATGACTTACTATATCTGGAAAAATAAATTTAATCTGGAATTGAGACAAATGCTGTGTATATTCTGCTCTTCTCATTCAAGTTACATTCAAGGTATGTACATCACAGTGACCAGCAATGCATTTAAGAGTTAGCCTCACTTCAATTTGCAATAAGCACCATATGATTTGAATGTATTTCTTCCAATCTTTAGTTGAAAATGCTTGAATCAGGGCTTGAAAAGGGTGCAATGTCTGTAACACTGTGTTACAAATGCTTCCCTGCATTAAGATCATCGGAAAAAAAAAAAAGACTGTGTAAATCTGCCCACCATCCTTGGCTACCATGCTTCAGGTGTGAACCAAAGGAAACACTGAAGATAAATGGTTGCTTCATTCTTGTCAAATCCTTGGCCACTGTCCAGTCAGACAGTAAAGCACCTCTATTCTAGGAGCTCAGTTCTGATCATCAGTTAATTTCAACTGGGCCACTGGAAAAACTAGCAAGTAGAAATGACTTTCCAATTCTATTCCAAAAGCCTGCATAGTCCATTATACCAGACTTCCAGCAATTTAGTTCTTGTCGAAAGGATGTATGTGCTAGAACCACATTACACATCTGGATAGAGAACCCACACATACACAAGCATAATCTAATTAAAAGCCAAATTATGGTACTGTCAGTCATACTGACGAGCATTTTGCTTCACAGCAATAGAAGTCATTACTGTAAGGTTATATTTAAGCAAACAAGGGAATATATTATCCTAGCCCCAAACATCAACTAAAATTCTGCTGTAGAAGAGTAACAAAAGTAAGTGTTAGGAAGGACATGAGTCTGAACACAATCTGTCCTGATCTTTTGTGATTGCTACCAAATGATCACCCCTGAGCCATTTAGCGCAATTGCAAACTTACATGTTCATAAAACTTCTGTTGAAAGATAAATGCATACACCAAGTACAACCCATTAGACTCTATGTGAACACCCCCCACACATACTCATTCAGCTTTCTGAAGTGCTCCTTTTCCTTTGTTTGTTACCAAAATGCCCAAATCAAAATAATTGTGTTGGCAGAAGATACTGAGATTTGAAAACTCACTGTAAAAATACTTTTTCTTTTCCACTTTTACAGCTAGTAGACTGGCTTACTGCATTGGTAACTTCTGAAGGTTAGAAAGATATCCTAATGTTCCCTTTTTAATATAAAATTTTATATTTTGGAATATAATACTTTACATCTGTTATAAATAAAGTACAATATATTGCATCATCTTGCATTCTACTATGTTATATTATAGTAATTGTATTATATTTATTTTGCATTCAGTAGTTAAATACAGATAAATTATTCACTTTTCTGAGAAAGAGTTTTAAAATTGAGAGATATTTAGCATAATTTGTGTTTTTTACATGCTTAATAGCCCATAATCTTCACTAAATGCCAAAAGATTAATTTGGAAATACTTTGTGTTCGCTGCTGCTGCATCATCAGCTTTGTGTTTTGCTTTCACAAGCAGGCTTTTCATCTTCATCTCTGTCACAGAAGGGAGCAGAAGTGGTACCACTATGCAGAATAAGGACAGCTGAGGTGGCAATACTGTTCCTGTTGAGGACTTCTTCCTTTGTCCAAAGAGAAACTTTAGTTTGCCTTGGAACTGCATTGTCTGGTATAAAAAAAACCAAAAAACACCAACAACTTAAGCATTTAGTGCATAAACATTTAAAATACTAATACAACCTATGGACTGTGCCATTTAGAACCAAACCTGGTTTTGAATCAGGTATGAAAACCAGGAATTTCATTTTCTTCATGTAATTTAAACCATGCCATTTCAGAGACAGGGTGGGTGGAGGTACTATCAACAGTAAAATGAGACCTTTGAGGCTGATTGAGGTTTTTTCCCTCTTGTTTACTCAGAAGTAGAAGTTCTGTGTTATGTTCTGTTCACAAAAACGGGCCGTGTACAGTGGTGCAAACAGTTGTTTCCTCTGTACCCCACTGAAATGGAATCATTATTTTTCCATGCTCTGTTCTCTCCAGCAAGATGATTTCTTAGTTTTTTTCCTCTTGCTCTGCACTTCCTCTGGGAAGTATAAGGACTGGCCCAACCCAAGGGCTGTGCAGGCAGATGCCAAAGAAAAAGATAGGCCCAAGATAGCTGGATACCGAGTGCGTAGCTTGGAAGGAACCATCCATCCCTGCCTCAAATGTCTGTGTGGTCAGAAGGCAGGGATCAAGTTAACTGCAAGCTGCTGCCTCTCAGTGAAAAAATTAGCTACCGAAAAAATGCCCAGAGAAAAATCAGCCCATTTGAGTTAGGCATTTTCCAGAGCTAAGAGATTAAAGAAAGGATACAGAAATGATGGCTGTTAAGACCCATAGCCTTCCAGCAAATGAGCATCTGAGACAGAACTTGCATTTCCCAGTCTCATGCTGATCATCTCATTTTCTTTGCACATGCTGGAGTCTCCCCTAACTAGAAAGAGCACTGGTCTTTACTAAGGAGATGGAGAAGTGACTTCTAGAAGTGAGTCGCTCCTAGTACAGAGCATGCAAGAGACTTTCTAATTCTGGGTTTTAGTATTAAAGAATTCTTTACAAAAGGAGAAAGCAGATCATTATTTTTCATTCTCCTTAAAGCAAATACTTCGTGCCTAAATGTTAATTGTTGAAATTCAGGCTTGCCACCCTTGTGCTATGCCCAGTACAAACTGAGGACAGATATTGTCGAAAAGAGCTTAAAACATAAAAATTTCTAAATTATTTCAATTTCAAATATTGCAGCCTTCTTTTCTCCCATCACTCTTTACACATATTAATAATTATCTTTAGGTGTTTCTTATTAGTGCACAGCAAAAGAAAAGTGTATCCTGTCCACAGATTTCCACAATATGTATGTTGAAGAATTTTTCATATGAAGTAATTAAAATCTATTATTTTATGCCTACAGCATCTAAGTGAAGTTGTACTTACAAGGAATCCAGAAGTACTGTCCAACAAGCAGCGAACTCGACAGATGAAACAGCGAGTTAAAAAGGAAGAATAATCTGTTGTCATGCTGTCATTCTCTTGTGCTTTAAACAATTTACTGAGAATATATTCTTCTCCTAGGAACAACAGTGGAGGCAACATATATCAGATCACACTAAGAAATAATGAAAATGTTCTGTAGCCAATTGAGGAAGCTGTTACGGAAATTGCTAAAAATTGCTTTATGGATGGGCGAATATTAAATTGTGTCATGTATGGATACATCTGCACATGCTCTACCAAAAGAAAACTAAAAGCTCTGCAATGGGATTCGAGGGAGTTTCTTCAGAAATTTGGACTTTATTTCCTGAGTTTTTGTGATTTTTAATGACGCAAAACAGGGTAACAGATGTTGCTGGTTTTGAGATCAGAGATCACAGAAAATGTATTAGACAAGAGAACAAAATAAGGAAAAATGCTAATGCTAGGGAAAAAAACAGAACAAAAAAATGGATAGTAGATGATTAGCTAATGTTCAGCTGTTGTGCCTCCTTGATTTTCTTGGACAACTGCACAGTTTTTGAAATATTTCCCAAAAGACACAAGTATTTATACAAAAATATGAACTCAAGACCTGAAATTCTCTACAATATACATTTGGACAAAAATTTCAAATATATGTAAATTTTATAGTTTGGAATATTAGCGCATGTTGTTTGGCTTGTTTCCTGCATGCTTCCTACAAAATCTTGCAAAGCTCCTCAGGTATTTGTAAGACTCCTGTAAAATACAGAAACCATTTTACAAGTATTGCAAGAAATTCCACCAAAGATTCATTAATGTATTCCTGAGGACTTCATAAAGGTTGCTGAAGGATTTCTTGCAAGTTTCTCCCTGCTCATGTGGTGACTATGCAATTTATTTCTTCAATTACTACCTCACCTTCTGGTGAAACGCATCCATTTTGCTGGGATCAATAATTCTTTATAAGATTAATAATCTCAACCTGATCTTACGTTCTGTAGTTGTCATTTCAGCTTAATACCTCGTAGGAGAAACCTTGAGCGCAGGCATCCAACTCCCATCCTGGGGAAATACAGCCTCAGAGGAAAAAGTGCATTGCTATACCTACTTGTTCTTCAGAAGGCTCCTGTCTACACCATTTTGCATGGGAAAACAAATGGCAGAAAATGATGCTGCTGCTGTGGTTCTGCACAGAAACCTTTTGCATCACTGAGAGGACTGTTGACATCCTGATCTGTTACCAACAGAAAACTGGCAGCATGAAGAACTGTTGCTGCTCATTCTGAGTGTGTAAGAATATGTGTAGGCACATTTGTCAGAGAAAAATGAAGGAGATGACTTTGTAGCACCAGTGGCACACTCTACCTTATAAACACCCAGGATGGGGAAGAAATGTCATCTCTGAGACAATAACATGAATAAATGGCCACTAATGCATCTTTCCAGTGAAGAATCTGATTTGGCACAGTACTGACACAGGCGTAGGTGGAGTGCAATTCTACCTCTGTACAGTGTTTCCAATAACCATGCACAATCCCACCTGTTTCTGACTGTAGTTGCTGTCCAGACAACATCTGGGGAGGATTCATGGCCCAGTGCAGTTGTCTACAGAAATCCTGGCGGTCATCCACGTGAATGTAATCATATATGTTTTGGTGCATTACATCAGTCTGAAACAATTGCAACAAGGAATGGTTAATTAGTAACTCTAGGGGGGCAGCCACTTATCTTTAGATTGAGACTTTGCTTAAAATAATGGCAGGTGTAGGACACCTTCAGAGCAGCTTGATTGAGGAAAGTTGTTTGAGAGGCTCCTACTTCTCAACATCTGCTCTTTCCCTTCACATCCTAAAATGATTTTTTCTATTCTTAACTCTTTTGTGCATATGCAAATGTGAATAATAAACATCCAACTGGCAACTGATGACTAGTGGCATCCCCCAGGGATTTATGCTGGGACAAGCCCTGTTTAATGTCTTGACTAAGGAATCATGGAAGAGAATGCACACTCAGCAGGTTTGCAGAGGGTACCAGCTGGGAAGGGCAAGACAGCTCCTTGGTGGGCTGTAAAAACAGGCTGACGGGAACCTCAGGAAGTGCAGCAAAGGCAAATTTCTTTCTTAATTTTGGGTACCCCATGAAAAGAAAGAGATTAGCATATCAAAATGAGCCCAGGAGAGTGCTACCAAGACACTTAAGAGAGCTGGAGCACATCCAGGAGAGAAGAACAGGGTTTGTTCAGCCTTCAGAAGGGAAAAGCATGGAAAGAACATACTGCTGTCTACATCAAACAAATGAGGAGGGGAAAGGAAGACAAAGCCTGACTCTTCCCAGAAGAACAAAGTGAGAGGGCAAGAAGCAACAGACCCAAGTGGCAACATGGGAAGCTGGGACTTAATAGTAAGAGAAAAGAAATTACAGTCATGGTGGCTAAACACTGGAACATATCTTCCAGAGGGATCATAGAAACTCAAAGCTTAACTAGATCAGTCCTGGATCAGCCTGCTCTAGCTTGATGTGCTTTGAGCAGGAGGTTGGACTAGATGACCTCCAGAGGTTCTTTCCAACTCTATGTTATTCTGTGACTTTAGAATATATTTATTACCCACAATCAGCCTAGTAAAGCAGCATCTTATACTGAAATTGAAAAGAAACTTCTAGCTAAATCTTGGTTTTATAATGGATCATGATTCTTCTAATACAAGCATATAAAGGGAGATTACAAGAAATAAATCTCTACCCGTCAGATTCACTAAAAAAATTAGTCTGAAATGGCACAGTAAAGTAACCTTATTTCAGTAAGAGTTTATGTCTAATTAGCAGTATAAGGATAAAGTGGGTAAGATTGATAAGGTAGCAACATACAGTGCTGCATTTAAAAATAATAGGAGAAGGGGTGACAAGAAAGTCAATACAATGTCAGTGACTGGGTATTCTAAGTCTTTCTCAATATATTTACCTGATGAAACCCAAGATAGTCCACAATTGTCGATGATGCATAGAATATCATTCCATCTGCACTCACCACCAAGGCAAAACCATTCAGTGACTGAAAAAGGAAAATAAAATACTTTATAAGATAATGAGAGGACAAAGCATAAAATTAGTATGAATGTAATAATGTTAAGAATATCCTAGATATGAAAAAACTCAGTCTGCAAAAGGCTGGACACCAAATTTTTGCAAAAAGGGCTTTTTCTTCCTACCATGAAAAATTAATAACAACCTGGAACATGCTTTCTTTCTCTTCGAAAAAAGTTAAGGTAGTTAATTACAGTGTAACAACTATATTACATTACTAGTTCATTGCCTGCTTAATTGTCTGCATAATTATATTTGCTCATTAATTCATAGAATTAGAAGTTCAATAGCAAGTGTCAACTACTTTGTTTTACCTTTTAATTTAAAACTGCATATTCCACAATAATTGCTTTCAATATACATGCAGTAATACATATAATATAATAACATCCAATGAGAAAATTAAATACATATGCTTTTGTAGCTAGGACTTTAAAACTGCATCTGTATTTTTTGTATGGCTATTTTCTTAAGCTGCTATAAAAATACATACATAGCATAATTGCATAAATGCAATGAATATAAAAAGTAGATAATAAAAACCTCATTGGTATAAAACAGTGCTCAATGTAGAAAAGAGCTAAATTAATTCTTATACACTTGCTGATGCAAGGAAAGCAACCAGAGAAATACAAAAATAAAAGTGAGGATTAAATTAAATACATGATGTAAACGTTAAGATCATGTTGCATGAGGACTGACTAATTTTGCCCCTCTTCCCTTGGCAAGGGTTTGATAATATATCTTTACTCCAGCAGGCTTGCATTCCAAGGTAGCCTAGATCCTTTCATGTGGTGGTTTTGAGGTCTTTGAGATTACAGTTCAAATAGCTGTTGCTGAAATACTGTTCCATTATTATTATCCTTGCTTCACCTTACTCTCAATTTACTGATGTGCCTATTAATCCTGAGTTAATCCTGAAGCACAGTGAGGACAGATTTTCAATTGCTCAGTAACCAGATACACTGACACATTTTTGTGAGCTTGGTTCTCTTTTTGGTTCCTAAATAAGGACCAGATTTCCAAGACTGCTTGAAAGCTGTTCCCACTGTGACAATGGTGGGCAGAATTTCAAGAGTTCAGCGCACAATAGACTGACCTCCTCAGAAGGTTTGGCTCCCATGGTAAATGTGGAGCACCTTTGGAAACGTGGCCCCGTGGGACCACACTTGGCCAGAGGCTCTGTGCCTTGAAGAACCTGGGAAACAATGACTTGAGAAAAGTGGTGGAGAGCCTCCAATGGCTGTAGCAGCAAGTGATTCAATCAGGTCAACACTAAGCATAAGTCAATGCTGAGAACAGTCAATGGCAAATCCTGTTTTGCTCCAGGTCAGCTCCATAGGTACAGATCCTTGGCAGAATAAGTGTGATCTCTGCCTAGTTGTGCTTGTGTTGAATACTAGCAATCCTTGTCAACTCTTCAAGCACAAGGACTTGCTCAGCTGGTGCTATTTCCTACTCTAAATAATGCCCAAATTTGTCCCAGCACCTCACCAACCAGAAGAGGGTATGTCAAGCTTTCTGCATTTTCACATCTGTGCCTTTCACTGCACTGAGAGGAACTTCCATGGATGGTATCTGTCATATACATTTCCAACATCAAATGGAGACAAGAAAGCATTTTTGGTATCTTGTCTCCTTGGACCCGTCTTCACAGCAATGAAACCATCAGTGATGCGATGTTAGGACTTTTATTACATTTTAAACATCTGGCAGGCCTTTTAATTTGGATAGACTAAAATTTTCCATAAAGATAACTGTAGGACACTTAAGGGAGCTCCTTTTTGTCTGTGGCTCTTCCCATACATATTCTGAAAGACCTCAAGTCCTGCCCGTGAAACTGGACCATGTAGAAGTTAAGAACATTTAAATAATGAAAGAAATGTGCTTAATTTAAAAAAAGTTCTTAAGCTATGCAAACTAATACACCAGGCCCTACCTGAAAAAGCTTGAACAATGACCACAAAATCTGAATATTATCAAAGAATCTTACGCATTATCATGCTGAACATCCTTAAAATGTGCCCTCCATTGTCCTGCAGGCAAGCTGGAATTTTTCAGCCCCTGGAGGAGCATCTGCCTTTGCCAAGGATTGCTTGTATGAATCAAGAGATAAATCCATCTATTCAAAAAATTAGTCTTCTTCAGCATATTGGTACGTATTCTTTAGGTCTATAGACGTACATAAGAGTTCAGACTCTACCCTTAAAATGTAAGATTTGATCCTCTGCAGTGGAAAGCTGGAAGGTTTTTCTTTACACTTTTTTTGTTTTTTTCCACAGAGCTAGAGTCAGGCTAAACTAGGTGCAGCAGTTCATAAAAATTGGAAAGGGAACCATGTATATTTCCAAGGCTTCAGATCAGTGCACTGGCAACTACAGCTGTGAGTTTGGAGGAGGTATTAAGAAAGAGGTGGGAGTAAGGAAGAGGAAAAAAGAAGTGGAGGAAAAGTTCAAGGAGGCATGTGTTTAGTTTAAGCCAGAAACCAGTATGGATTTGAAGCATGTATGTGAATGCAGAGATTTACAAACTCCCCCTGCTTTGTTTTTGGTTTGTTCTCAAAATGCTGGTGCTCTCTCCTGAGGTTATATCTCTTAAATAAGCACCCCCTGGTTTTCACAACTCCAATTGCAGACATCAGATGCTGTGCCCTGTAAGCAGGGAAAGCAAAATCCACTTTGGTGCAAAAACAACTTTTATAGAGCCACATGACTCAGTTGAGGATTAACACAAATTCCATGTCTCTAAACTTCATTTTAGCTGGGAAACCTGCTGCTTCAGCCACATTAAAAAAAGACAAGCTGGACATCAAGTAAACTTTATACCAGTGAGTCTCATCCATGCCTGCAAATTCTTCTGCATTCTCAGTATTACCCTAAACTGTAGTTCAGTGGGAAAGCAGACATCTGTAGCACAGAAGACTCTGAATAGAGTCAGAGCTGGACTGGGATTTATACTTTTCTTAGCTACTTACCACAGGTGGGGATAAGGAGGAGGGAGTTTGCTAGCACATTACCCACCCTGAGTAGGGAAATACCTTTTCCAACGTCTCAGATAAATCTCTGAGGTACCAAATACAATTCCATACTGAAATCCTTTACAGTAACACTGCATAGAGATTTTTCCATTTTTCTGGCCAGAAGCCTAGTGACTTGTTAGACTGAGTGGGACAGACAGCTTCAGTCCACGAGAATGAGTGAAAACTATTCCCAGCTTTTTTGTTCTAAGTTACCACGTCTCACGTTAAACAGCACAACAAAGTATATGGCTCCACTTACGATTTTTAAACATTCGAACTAAAATTCTCAGCAATAGCTTTCTCTCATTCCCAGTGACCAGGAGGCTGTGTCAGAACCACATGTGCCTGGGTAATGGATAACCTGGGGAGAAGAATGATGGACCAGCCTCACACCTGTGCAGCTCGCACTCCCTAATGAAAGCACTTGTTTGCCCCAAACACTGAGGGGACAGCACAGTGCAGTAAAGGCAGCTCTCCTCATTTCACTTTAATCCTCTCAGCAGGAATAATGGAAAGCCTTAATGGGGCTCTTGTATTTAGAGGGTGAAATAGCCAAACTCCACAACTCGGTGTTGGTGGTATTTGCTTTGTGTACAAGTGTGTTTCAATCAGTAAAGTCCGCTTGCATCCTAAAATTTTTTGCAATATTCCATATTCTTACACATGCACAGAGGGTCACATGCACACCTAGAAACAAACACACAAAAGTATTAGCATGGACCTTTTAAATTTTACAACAAAAAACAACCAACTTCAAATCTGCAAAAAATACATGGTTTTAAACTGCCATTTGGTAAACCATATGGATTCAATGACAGATGGAATTTCTAATCCAGGATAATAGCTGAAACATGTGAGACAGACTTAAGTGTGTATTGTGAACATTTGTTTGTTTGTATTTGGCTTTTTAAAAACACTTACATGAGTTTTCTACATTGTACTTAAAAAATGAAATCATGTGGGACATGAAAAAAGAAAGAGAGCTTGGCATCAGATAGGGGCCTGTGTTCTTTTGAAAAAACATGTACATCCAATTATGTACTCACGAAAAGCTGCACCTGCTACTGAAACAAAAAAACAATTAATCTGTCAGTTCAAAGAAAGTATGATATTATTCTGGTGCCTGCAGTAGCTGTGAGATGAAAGTTATCAGTTCCTTCCATTAAGAAGTTTTTGAAACTTTATTAGTCAAGAGATTCTCTTTGGAAATGAAGGCAAATATTTTGAGGAAGATAGGACTTCCTTTGGCAAGATCCTTTATATATCCTGATTTTTTTTTCCTGGTCTCATAGCAGAAAATCAGCCAGAAAATACTTCAAAGATATTTTGGTCAAGGTCATGGCATAGTAAAAATAAGGAGGAGGAAAAAAAAAGAGAGAGAGAACAAGTTCCAATGCACATTTCTCTTATTACTCTTCCTTGAAATAAAGGAAAATTCACTAGCATTAGGTCTCCAGAGACCATGTTACTATGGCTACTAAAGTACAACAGTCAAGGCCTGCAGCCATGCCTTGCTTTGAACAGATTTTCGAGTCACGCAACTTGGGTACTAAATTTCCAGGGTCAGTTGGCTCACAGTTTATCTGGAACAGCTTCATTTAATAGTGGATCACTGGGCTTTTGCATCCTATGTGGGATGGGGCCATTTTCTGGTGATCTAAATAAGTAGCTATTTAAAAACTCTGGAAATATACTCGTTCATGTCTCATGAATATTAGGAGGAAAAGGCAGACAGTTAATTGTGTCTTCTGACTTAAACTGCATTGTTTAGTGAATCAGTATTTCTTTCCACTGGTGTTTTTAGGACTTATAATTGCTCTTCTCAAAAATCCCTCTGAATCCCTAAGGTTCTCTTTATAAACTAAAAAAAAAAAATTAAGCAACAGAAAAAAAATTAACTCTTTCAGAATCCTGAAATAAAACACAGCATAAAAGACTATTCAGAAATGCCATATCTGGTGACATCAGAATATGGCCCTTTCTCAACAAGTACAGTATCTCTTAGCCCTCTGGACTCATGTATTTCTCTGGTATCTACAAAGTAACTTCAAAAGGAATATTTCAGTGAGTAAGCACTATTTCGTGCAAAGGAGAGTGGCAGAATTGTTTTAGCATTCAGTTTTGATCAAGGGCTTGCGTGTACAGATTAAATTTCAGGCAAAAGAAACAAAACAGAAGACAAATTTCCATCATTTGAGCCAGGGAAGGAAGTACTAGCTGAAGTCTACAGACATGGAGTTATATGGGAAGCCTTTCAGAGGCTCATTCTGATAAATTGGTTTTCGTAGACCGCAAAAATGTTTATTCAAATACAAAGAAATACGTATATATGACCATTATGCCTCTTTCACACCTCCTGCCACCCCAGATAAAACAAAGTTCATGTTCCTGCCTGTGTTCTTGACCCTGGATATCACTTCAGGCTTCTCTCAGTATGGAAATTCAGCATCTAGTGCTGCACTATCAAGACCAACATTTTCAAAGACCATTCACAATGCCAAACAGATTTGAGCCCTGGCCCTCCCATTTACTGTCAGAGGGAACAGCTGGGCCATCTGAAAGGCACAAATGATTGTGAATCATTCAGCTGGTGAAATTTCTCATTAATCCATTTTTCAATATCCCACCACTTCCATGAAGGAATTAGGGAAACCTTGGACATGCTTGTTTATAGACATGTCTTCAGTCTGACAAGGGAGCTGGAACACTGTGGCTCATCAAGAGGCAGCAGTCAAAACTGGCCTCCTGGAAATCAGCTAGGAAAATGTAAGTCATTGGGCTCCGGTAATTGTGAGCTATAAACTTTCAAGAAAACATAGTAGTTCCCTGGAGGGTGAGATTGCAATGTGTGCACACATGTAAACACATTCTAAACCATGGTGATGTTTTTTATATGCTTGATATGTAATAAGTGTTGGACACAACCAAGAACAACTTTGCCTTTGAAGTTGTTTCGAATGCCTAATGCAAAATTGTAAATGCAGTTTTTCTTCCATTATACATTCCTTCCAAGCTTAGCTTTTGTAACAAAGCTTGCTTAGTCTGTGTCAAGTCCTTGGGACAGGGCCTCTCTTTGTTACCACATGCATGAACTGCTGGCCCCCAAGGAACCTGGCGCCTCAAAACCAACTACTCTGCCCAAGCTGGGGCTGAGAAACAAGAGCTGAAACATCAGTTGACTTTGTTTGTGGCGAAAGTTGATGTGGTGCATAGTAGAAAGAGATGCGTCCCAATTAAATCCCATTTTTTCCACAAGTACTAAGCACTGGGAAAGAGAATACAGACCATGCTTCCAGAGAGGAGCAGTACTGATGACTAATAAATAGCTTAAAGACAGGTTAGGAAAGGTTTTGTTGACGCAAAAGTGAATTCATGGGTGACACTGAACTCCTCAGTACAAATTTGTTATACAGCATGCTTGTTTAGAATAAAATATTATCACCAAAAATGTCTTCTATTGATGGCAATGTTTGGTGGATTTTTTCAGGTCTAATTGTAAAAATTTCATGATTCTTTTCTTTGCATTATCATTTAGGATCTCATATGGGAAGCAAGAATATGAATACTACCTGAGGATAATATATAGATTTCAAGTACTGGAGACTACTTAAAATAATATCAAGAGGAATATTCAAATGATTAATTCTAAAATTATTGGGGGAAAGCATATTAGCACATTTTATTTTTCAATACCTAGATATAGGTTTGATGTTTTCTAGATAGTTAGTGAATATGTGGATGAGTAACATGTCATTTACCTTAGCAATTATCATGAAAGGATACTAAATTGCAACATAATCATTTTATCTATTTCTTTGTCCTCATTAATCACAATGTCAAATTTTAAATTGTGCCGTACTAGTAATGGAACCCTCCTGTCAGTGCTGCTCTTTCACAAATACTATGCCCTGGACTACACTTGGAAATAGAAACCATCTTTATATTGATTCATGAAGTTTCTCATTTCACTTCCTCAAAAGCAGATGTTGTATTCACAGATGGAAGCAAAGCTGGGGCAATATCATATCTTCAGTGCAAGTTCAGCTCTTAGTCCTTTCTGAATTCTGCAGCTGCTCTGAGCTTTTCAGTCTTCTCTTCAACAATTTCAATATAGAAAATGCAAGCCTGATGAATTGCATTTGAGAAGACTCAAAATGAAGCATTAATTGCTCACTACTCTGCACTTGTAATAACAAATTTAGTTAGGTAGACTTTGCAATAATAAATGCAGTAAGATTAGGCATTATCTTTCACAGAAATAAGTTACTGAAAAGAGTCTCAAATAATATTTATCCAACATGTTGGACAATTAGACATATGTAAGTACCAAATGTCTGGATTTTTTTCGGTGTTATTTACATGTAAGTGCATCAAGTCCTGAAGAGAGGAAGCCGTCATAATATTCCATCCACAGCTGACTTTTATTTGTACTTGCAAACTGCTAATGAGGATGAATGGCAGACATCTCTTTCTGTAAGGAATCAAAACCTAAAAGAGTCAATGTTGCAGCCTATATATTCTGCAAACAGAATGTTATGTCCTAATTTCAGAGCACTCTTTTTCTGTGTATTTAGCACTATATATCACATTTTCTAACATGAAACTATTTCAGGGGGGGGGAGAAGAGCAAAACAATCTGTACTTCCCATTCTGTTCCAAAATATATGCTGAACCAGCCTTTTTAAGCACCATTTCAGGTCAGTAGAATTTTCAGGGAGAGTGGCATTCCTGAAATTGACTCTGGGAACGGTTTTACTCTGCAAGGCTATCACCTTATGCATGTTTTGTATCCTGTAAGTATCCTGTATCAAACACACCCTATCCCACTCTGACAGCAGGGGTGAATCCTGATGTAAAGGCATAGTGCTGTCCCAGAGAGGCAGGCAATACTTTCTCTAACTGAAATATCGAGTGGATGATGGTGGATCATCCGGAGAGGGATTAGGATGGAAAGTTAGAGGCAACTCCTCTAACCAGCAGCAACAACTGCAGATCTTAAACTGCATTATAGACTAAATGAATACTTCCCCAAATCTCTTCTGCAAGCCCCTGCTTTGGTTTGAGCATTTAAGTTTTACTAACTAAGGCAGACAAAAAGTGAAAGTGGAATGCACTTGATATTTCTAGTAAAATATGTAGGTTTTTTCCAAAACCTCCAAAACAAAATCACTGCAAATTTGCAAAAATTTCCAAGACTGGACACAGTATAGTCTGGACCTGCTTTCTTGCTCATCACTTCACCTTATTGAGAAGATAGCAAGGCTGCAGCTCATGAGCTTTCCTGAACTGAGAGTGAGGAATATACTGAAAGCAAGTGTCATCTGTCAATACAGTTTAGGCTGTTCATTTATAATTTCACTTCAACCAGTTGAAGACAAGTTAAACGATGTAGGATTGCAATTATTTAAAGTGTATTTCTATTTCTTCTGTGTTTTGGGGTTTGCAATACATGACTACACCATCTTCAAAAACGCTTCCTGAAAAGCAAATTGGTATGAAATGAACAGTGTGTTATGAATGCCTTTGTTGCCTGAATGCAAGAAGTCAGTTCTAGTAGCAGACTAAGTCCTGGTGCATCTATACGATGCAGGGCTCAGATACGGATACCAAACCTATTGACTGGTGGAAATAGTTGTCAAGGATTAGCTCTGAAGTCAGTGAGAGGAAAAAAAACCTAACAGAGCTGAAACAGGAGAATATGTTTTGTTGAGGAGGAAGTTATGTGGCCACTGGACTGCCTCCAAGAGGCACCGAAATAGCCTGAGCAGAAACAGAGGAAGCGGCTGTGAAAAGTGAGCTGGGGTGGAGTTGGCTGTGATGAACAGTCTGGAGACAGCCACAGCGGCAGAAATTCAGAGCTGCATCTGTCTGCTCTGTGCCCAAAGCTTGTTGATTCTTCACCTTAGCACTGTGGATGGACAGCTGCTCTGGTCACTAATACAGCTAAGATTTCTCAGCTAGCCCTCCTCATATGACAGCAGGTTTGCCTCTCTCCTGACAAATGGAAGACACTTTTCCTGATGCCAGCCCCAACCAGAGGGTGACAACTCTCTCTCCTCACTGCACACCTGTGCTGGCTGCCCGCTCCCCCTGCTCTGTCACACTGAACATAAGCTGCTTGTCCTGGTTTTCCCAGCTTGCTCCCTCTCAATTATAATCTGTAACTTTGTGTTGGAGAAGCTAAATACTAACTCTCATCAGCCCAACATGCCACAAGATCTGAAAAGAAGCACTCACTGGCATTTTCCCATTTGCGAAAAGGCTCCACACAACACTCTACAGCAGTACCTATTTTTCCTCTTCAAATCCCTCCATAAAACCCTAGCAAAAGTCCTGGCAAAAGTCAAGCTTCTCAGACACTATGTGTGCTGGCAATTGTGGTTGCCATTTTGTTCATTATTTCCACACAGTTTTGCCCATCAAAATCCGTCTTCTATCACTTTTCTTGTAGTTTGGCTGAAAATCTGAAGGGAGGGGACAACATGATTTTGTTTTTCTCTGTCCCCCTGTCAAGTTGGATGGTGCCACCTCCTGCATTTCAGAAACCTCAGCACTGTGGCAGCATCATGATTGTTGCAGTCGTAACAGTAGCGCTAAGGACTGGAGGAGAGAGCAAATGGAATTTAGCGGTCATGGTTTTTCTGTCCAGATTTGTTAGAGAAGAAGAAAAAAAAAAAAAGAAGAAAGGAATAAGCAAGAACATTAGTTATTTGTTTAAAGGGCAACAGAAAGGATGTTTTTTGCACAGAGCTGTGGCCATGCCAAATTTCAAGTCTGGATTTTAGAAACATGCCTATTTGAAAAGAAACAAAAAAAGGGACCAGGGCCTCTGAAGCGTTCCTTTGTGCTTTGCCTACGCCTGGCAAGAAAAAAGTGAATGTACGCATGTGATAAAATGGCACTCCTAACCCCATTTATGGCTTTTTTTAATGGATAAATTCTCTGTAAGTCATCCCAAGTGACTAATGTCAGCTTAAATCATGTCATCTAAATTACTGGGAGAAGGTTCATGTTTGAAAACAAAGGAAAGCAAAACGGTTGTTTGGGTAGCTTTAAAAAGTTGTATTAACTGAAAAAAAAATAGCACTAAGACTATGAGCTTTTTTTGAGAATTTCCTATTTTGATGGCCCCATTTTAAACCAGTAGATTACGAAAATGAAGCATTGTAGCATCATCTATCAGGATTCAGTTTAGAAGAACTGCGCTAGGAGAGTGTCAGCACTGTTGGAAGCTGAAAAGGAATTCCAGACCAGAATAAACCAAAATGTGTCTTTCTACCAGTTTTTGATTCCTGAAGTTTGTGCCATGGTTATTGATCCATATAATCACCATATACTTAGTTGGACTAGCAGTTTGCCTTTTCAAGTTTAAATTAAAAAATAACAGGAAGAGGAAAATCTCTTGCTCTCAGACTGAAATTCAAACTGGAGTACCTTTTTCAAGAGCACAGTTTTATCAAGAACTAATTACATAAATCAGTTTGGAAGGAGGAAGTGGAAGTACACTAACAAGTTTAAAAAAATGACAGGAAACCAAGTGGGAAAAGGGTTTCCTATGTTATTTCCTTATGCAGGGTGAAGAACAGCACCAATAGGATGTTTTCTAATGTATCATTTTCCAACTCCCTTGGAATGAAACTTGAACTCTAGTTCAAGCTGTTAGTAGAGGCCACTGTGAGGTACCTTTCAGTGCCAAAATGTGCACATTCACCTCTCTCTTCAAAGTAATTCCCAGAAAGACTATTATTTGCATCCATTTCTAAGGTAAGGTAGCAACATAAAGCTAAATAATACACTGCAAACACACATATTTATTTTTTAAATAGAGGACCATATGAGATGTTTAAGATGCCAGGCACCTGACAGTCTTTGTCTAAAAATTTAAATAAGTAGTAAACCTCTCCAGATCCCTCTGTAGAACCTTCCTGCCCTCAAGTAGGCCAAGACTCCCATCCAATTTTGTGTCTTGTGAGAACGACTAAGGGCACCCTCGATCCCCTTATCCAGGTAATTGATAAAGGTTTTAAATGGAATGTACAGTGTCACTGAATAAGAACTATCGGGACAGTCTTATGATTGGCATCTTCACTGCAGCCATAAAGAAAAACATGAGACAAAACCACAGAAATGTGATCCGTGTGCCCTGAAGCCTTAAGAGTAGAAGACTCATGGAAATCTGACCCTGAACTGTACAAAAGTGTGGCTTGAAGCATCCTGAAAAGCAACATGGGTCTTCTCTGAAAGAGTCTGAGCTGCCAGCGAGCATGGAAATGACAAAAAAGGCCACGTCTGCCCTTTATCAATATTCATCAGTGAGAAGGGAGCGTGATAGAACCAGGCAGCCTTACCCCACTAGCATCTGTTGGAGAGTTGCCTTCTCTGTCCATATTTCTTTATAGTTTTCATGACATTTTGGTTATAAAACACTATTTTCACACCTGAAAAGAATTATGTCCAATACATCTAGAGACAGAGATGCCATAAACACTGTGCTTCTGCCTACAAGAGCATAATAGAAGACCAGCAGACATAATGAAGAAGAAAAGAAAGTCCATCAAGGCATCTCCTTAGCAGTGAGGGTTGAGACAGAAATTTGAACATCAATTATTCGTCCATGACAAGCAGAAAAACTGCAGGAGCAAGTGTGAAGTGGTCAATAAAGCCCAAGTGACAATTTTAACAGGGTGCTGATTACTCAAGGAGCAGTGTTGGAGGTGATGATGGGGTGATGCCTGATTACGTGTCATCAAGGAAGCAAGTCCACGTAGGGCCTCCCTCTTAACAGCAGACATTTAATTCTTCCAGTGATCAGTGAATAGTGTAATGCATGACAGTTACAGAACCATTTGGGATGGGCAATTACCTGCCCCATAGTGCAGACCCTGAGTCTGGACTTAAGATTACAAGTACAGCATTGCTGGGGGGAAGAGCAGGAGGTGGCTGAGAGCCATGAGATGAATACTGCAATCAAGCCTATTGCCTAGATACCCACCAGTGATTCATTATTTTTCCAAGTCACCATTTTATTGTGTTTCTCCACCCCATCACCCCATAAACTCTATCTGGATTTGTTGACTGCCAATACAGCTTATTCCCCCTTTTTCTGGTTATGGGTTTGGCCCAGTGTTCCTTAAGTATTCACTAACAGGCTTCAGAAACTGAATGTGGTCCTTTTCTGCCAGAGGGGCACAAGGGTTGCAAAACCACCTGTCTTGGAAAATATTTTGAAAAAGCAAAGTTAAAAATCATTACTGCAGTCAAACTGTTGGAATCAAACTGAGGTCTCCAAGGACAGTAAAGATTGCGAGAATGGGGCATACTCAAAAAAATTTAAAAAAAAATTAATAAAATTATACTTTGGTTCTTAGTGCTTTTCCTAGCTTTCCTTCAAGGGGAAACAAAGATGGCAAGAAAAGTCTCTCTTATCCAGAAGAAATTATCTCAAAGCACCAAAATAAATTATTTTTTTAGATACCTGCTGTGCTCCACTAAAAAGTCTTTGATAAACCAGTATCATTGTTTATTCTGTTATTGCTGATGAAAGCTATTTGATTATAGCTCTAAAAATTCTCCATAAAAGCTTAAATTAAAAACACATGTTGTGGCAGAGGCCTTTAGAAATAAAAAACATTTTAAACATATTTTGAAGACAGCCTAATTCCATTGTTTTCTTTCAAGCTGAAAGGGGAAATACTGCATTGTTCCAAGACTCAAGAGTCCCAGATACACCATTTACCAGTAATTAGGTTCTTGTTACCTTGTTATATATTTCTATCTATACATAAAGCAGAGTGACTATACCCACTGGGAAAAAAATAAAAGCAATTATACTTGATTTTCCATTAACATTGCACTCAGGAACAATATTATTCACACATATTTTGGAAATTCAGATTATTCTGGTTTGTATTATATAAAGCAGCTAGGAGAGGATGCACAGTGCAAGGTGTCATGACATGGAAAGTGGCTTTCAACAGCTGAAAAATATCTTTTGAGAGCAAATAAAGTGGTCAGATTCACAAGTCAATATACAAAGAACAGCAACCACGGTTTGCTTCTTCTGGGAAGGAATCAAAAATGTGATATTTAGTTAAAATCCCACAGTTCCTAATAACCAACATGGTGAATTTGGTTGAACAACATAAAAACCCATTTTTCTTCATGTGCCATAACCACTAAAGGAGAATCTGAGCCAAACTCAGTCCTCAGAGAACATTCCCGACAAGCCCTGAGGAAAACTCACCCTCTTATTCTAGGTCAGACGTGCCCATAAATGAAGCCTGGCAAGTACATTCATATTAACATGCACTTAATCATCCAGTTAATGATCCACTCTAAGTATGATCCAGGATAAAATATCTCCCCTGTATTCAGAGGGAATGTGACTCCTACATACCCTGCAGTAAGCAGAGTGTATTTAGTAATACCAGTTTCTTGTAACCTGCCCCAAATTGTGTGCCAGTGTTCTCTCCATGCACTCACAGCAGTCAGTCTACTGTCTGAGGATGCCTAATGATTATAACTTGTGGGCATGTAATGTACACACAACAAAACATAGACTAAATATAGAGGACCCTCATTAAAGTTTATAATCTCACTGTACTTATCATTTATTGTACACTCTGTATTCCCTATTCATTGAGAATGGAAATGGCTGCAAAATAACGCCTGACAGCCAAACATCATGTTTTGGCAGTAGCAGTAACTGATCAGATCCCTCTGTGTTACTTGCTTTGAAATCTAAAATTAAAATCTTCTAAAATATTAAGAAGAAGGAAAGCAGGGTGCCAGTTTCCATTCCATAGACTTGAATAACTTATGATATTGGATCTCATGCTAAAATGTGTTTTAATTTAATACTATTCAGCAATTACTTGCTAGAGGCTACTATTTAATTTGCATTTACATGCATCTCAGGGCTGTCATTAAAACACAATTTTTATACCATGAATATTATCCTATCCAAAACAACTGTACATATGTAATCTTAACCACATAGGAATTTCCAAGGACCTCAGTGTATAAAAGGCACTATTACATCATGTGTTTGAAATGCAGATGTATCTGGGATGGACCGCTGAGCTCTAGCTGGTTCAGTAGTTCATAGCAGTATCAATTCTTCCTTAAAATTAATGGATCCAATTCTCAGTAACAGCATGGCCCCTTTATGCTGCTCTGCCAATATAAAGTCAGCCTAAAGGGGATAAAAATACATAGAAGGGATAACTTTTGCTGACATGGTGTGTGTGCAGAGCACAGAGCTGAGGAAGTAGGATAAACTAAAATATCCCAGAATATTCTCAGCTCAGATCAGATACCAGGAAAGCTCATGCTGACATCCTCAAAATATGGGCCAAGTAAAATAAACCTAAAGGTGAAAAAGAACTGTGAACTGGCCTGCTGAAGTTCACCGGTGATTTCAAGGATGCAAGCAAGGGTGCAAGGTGCAATTGCCCAAATGGACACTGCCTGTGACTGTCACGACTGCCAGCCCTGCTCTGGCAAGAAGCGTTCACGAGCGTGGTTCTTGAAACACTCACACCAGGAGTGATGGTTTGTTCAAAGCTGCCACAAATCATCAGCCTAAATATATCATCAAACTGAGTAAGTTACAGCCAGAAAAAACCCAGCATTTTTTTCACTCACTTCTAGTAGAAGTCCACCTTCTTGGACAGCAGTCTTGTTAGATATATTGTCTTCTTTTATCGTTTGGCCAGCTTGCTTCTTAAAGTGCTTTTCTTGAATGGCTGTTGGAAAGAGTTATCATCAATTTAGAGATCATAACGATTAGGGTCACAACTAAAATTCTTGTTTAGGCATTTAACATGCATTGAATTTAATTGGTAGTTCTGTCTTTGTGGTCTGGATCTCAGTTACTGACAACTTTCTTTTGTTTTTTTCTCTCCTTGTGCTGGAGATAGATACATATTTTGCAGTCCAGATGTTTTTTATATGAAGTATCTATCACATTTTTATTGAACTTATTTTTTCTATTAGTCTACTCTACATAAAACAACAATCAAAATCCACAGGAAAAAAACAAAAGAAAGTTAGCAAGTTGTTTTGTTTATAAAAATACGTATCATGACAATACAGAGAAATGTCTATATAGTTCAGAAGAAAAGAGAGTGAAAGAAGTTCCTTGTTTTCAGCGCTGACCTCCTTGATATCAGATTATTTTTGGTCTCACTTTACCCTGTTCATTTCTACAAGTTTCAGCCTGACTGTAAGATTAAAGGGAATGTTCTAAAACTGATTCATTTTTACACAGTTTTAAAGTTTGTTTTTAGCAGGTCATTTGCTCCATGAAATTCATTAATAGCTCTCATTATGGATTAAAATTCTATATATTTTTCCAAATAATAGGGAAAAAAGCTTATTCCTGATTAAGCTTTCATGGGAAACTCAACTGGTGAGTGCTCTTCCTTCCCATTGCTTGATCTCAAATATCTTTGAATGCTCAAATTCTTCCTATCAATATATCCTTCAGAAAAATTGCTGAAATACAATCCTATTTCTGGGGATATCAAAAGAATTTCTGAGAAGGCTGACATCACTTGATAATTGGGCTCCAGCATCACCTAGGGACTACAACAGGAACCTGTCTTTATCACTTGGTCAATAAAAATTAAGCCAGCTTCACTCCCACTGTCCCATTCAGAGAAGGGTCATACAAATATCCTGGTAGCAAACAGAAATCCAGTTTTCTGTTTTTTCTCCTTTTCATGGAAAGAATTAGAGATGAGAGCACCCCAGTAATATTATCTGGGACATTTGAGACACGTTTTCCCTTCCAGCCAAAGGGGAGTGGGAACAGCCACAGCCAGAGATGGTTAATAAAACAAAAAACGCCTCTCTGAAAAAAAAGCCAAACCCACACCAAAAAAATCAAAACCCCCAAAATTCCCCAACAACAACCCAATCAAGCAAAAAAAAAACCCTGCCCCCCAAAAAAGGGTTGAGATGGGCAGGAATAGTTTGTACCAAACCAGAATAAGAGGAGAGAGACAGCAAACCTCTTAAGCTCCTGAGCCTGTGCAAGAGCTCATTTTAAATTTAACAGCCTAGTAAGGGACTGTTGCAAGATACATCAGCATTTTACAATAAATGATGGCAACTCAGAACCACATCAACTGAATATTTGTGATGGATTTTAGCTTACATTGTAAATATTTGCTGAAAGTGATAATGTCGGTCATTACCCCAAAGCAATTATCTCAAATGTATAATTAGATGTAATAAATCCCTCCCCTGGGCATGGGAAAACACATCAGGAAAATCCCAAGCTGCTTTAAACAGATCACTACCCATAGTTCCCAGCCAAAACAACTTTGGGATTTCAGACTTGTAAGCTAGGCTGCTGTGAATAGAATATACAGATTCTTAAATCTGCATTTTCATTTTGGTGTACCTTTTAAGCTACCTGGAAATGGTTGCTTTTTTCTGCCCTGATCAGTGAGGCCTTCTATAAGAAGAGACATAGAATCATAGGCTCATTTAGGTTGAAAAAATCCCTTAAGATCATCAAGTCCAACCACTAACCCAGCACTGCCAAGTCTGCCACTAAACCATGTCCCTGAGTGCCACATCCACTCGTCATTTAAATACCTTGTGACAACAATTTTTAAAAGCCCAACCCCTATTCCAATGGCTTCTTCCAGAGTTTCCCTCCTTAGAAAAGATGTTTTTGTAATTACTGACACGGTGGTTTGCGGTCTTTGTGCAGGTTAAAGGACAGACAGGGAGGGGTGAGAGGAAACGAAGGCTTATTTTTTTGATGCGCTCTTTTGGTGTTGTGAAAATTCCATCCGTTCGAACTTCATCGTTAGTGGAAACTATTATTTTACCCAACTGAGCAGGCCAGAGCTCCCTGCCTGCTTGTTAGCCTTCAGGCTCACACAAACACAGCAGCAGAAGCACAAGAGATGTTTGTTCTGCAACTCGTCTGGCTACTATAAATTCCGTCTCCAAATGGAAAGTATTTTAATGTTATTTTGCCAGTTAGAGTCACCCATATGTTAGGCCACACACATCTGTTTCAGAGCATACCCTACTCACTGGCCTGAGTGCAAGGAGACCCTCTGCACCATCAAAGAAAGAGCAATAACACTATTGCTCCAAGAAAGGAATGCTCCTCGGACATGGGAACGTTTGCTTCTTGCACCTGAGGCAGCAGAGCTGTCACTCACTGCTCACCCTCCTTCTGCCTCCCCCCGCTGGAAATACTAGATTAATCCACCCACAGCTGGGCTGATACTGCAGTGACACCTCAGAAGAGAGGTGCTGGTGATAGCCTGTCACCTGGAGAAAGCAGAGCAAGACAGGCAGAAAACCACACTGATCCTGAAAGAAAAGAGGAGGAGGAGGAGGAAAAGCAAGACATGACAGGCAGATGAGGGAAACTGGCAAGATGTTATCTGACTAGGCAGAAAAACTGGGAAAAGAAAACAGAGCAGTCTAACAATACTCCTGTCACCACTAAGAATCATGAGAGAGAACAGGACAGCACGTATTGCTTATGATGGGTGGCTTGATAGAAAAGACCCTGATGCCAAGACAGCTGTGATCAAGCTTAGACCTCTCATAAAATGGTGTCCCATGCAACATTAAAAGTCAACAAGTCTGGAGCAACAGTGAAGCCCACGACGATGAAAACAAATGAGAGCTTGAAGAATGCAGGAGTACTGTCTCTGGTCGGCAGGGAGGAGCAAATTGTGAAAAGCTGAAAAATAAAAAACAGCAAAGGATGACTCAGTGACCTGAGGGGGAAAAGGGCTGCTGGAGTTCCCATATATCAAGAATGGAGCAAGAGTAAAGCTGATACTGCAGGCAGTCTAATGAATGCTGCTGGCTGTTAAAAAAAATGGGGGGTTTTAGCTTTATAAATCTTTATGGATCTTTGGACTCCTTTCTATGGGAGAGGCAACCTTTCAATGGTCAGCACAGAGCACTCACCTACCAGGTTCAAAACTGGCAAATGGAAGAGATGGGAAGTGGTAACACCAGAGACCTTTTTCTGAGCACAACGTATCGAGCCTGCACTTCCAGAACATGAAATAAAACAGAAGATGGAGCTGTTCTGCCAAAGAAGATGAATGAGCATATTGATACCATAGAATGATAAATACCAGAGATACATGTACCAGGGCTGACAGTTTTGCAAGGCCATGCGATCTAGTGAGCATGGTGCAATCCCATGCAACGTTAAAAGCCAACAAGTCTGGAAATGCTGGGTCCTACAAAGAACAACACTGTGGAAATATACAGGGCAAGAAGAAAGGGGGCTAGGAAGAAGAAGAGGAGAGAGATAGGAAGAAGAAGAGAAGGGACCAAAAAAATTTGGAATAAAATGGCCAATGCTATTTCCTGGAGGAGAGATCAAAGATCTGAGGGTATTATTTCAATTTCTAATCTGAAAGCAGTGAAAGGAGTGGAAACTAAAAAAGTAATGTAGAGTTAGAATTGATAGTTAATTAATGGAGAAAAAAAGTCCACAGAGGAGGTTATAAGATTGGCTGAATGAGTATGGGACTCTCAGATGGTGCTGTTGAGCCTTTCACAGCTGCACTGTCTCTGCTTAGAACAATGTAAAAACCTGAGATCTCTTTTGAGCCTCCAGTTCTGATATGAGCATTGCTATCTGCGTTTGCAAACCCCTTGCCTTGAAAACCTAATCTGGAATACTGTAAAGAAGAGAAAAGCTGCCTAACACAATCTACAGAAGCATTATGAAACCAGCCATTCCCTTTCCCTCAGAAATAACAGAACATTTATTCATTGCAGGATACTCTTTAGTTCAAAGGGATGGAGATTTTAGGACTCTCATAAATCCATACTTTTTAAACCCATGAGATACATTCTCCAGAGCGTTTCTGTACCTCATCCTGCACAAGCACAACCTTTGTTCTTCAGAAAATAATTAGCAAAATTACCTGCCAAGTTAGGCTGTGTAACAGACTAACGTGGGGGCAACCTGTACCCCAGCTGCCCTAGGTGCCTGCATCAATCAACAGAATAGGCAAGAAACGAGCAGTGAGGGGATGCTGCTTCTGAACAGAAGAACACCTTGCTGGGTTCATTTGGGGTGTAGGAAGGGGACCGTGCTGTCTTCTTCAGATTCAGGTTGATGAATCAGTTTCAATGCCTTCTACAAGGACTACCAGTTCTGTCCAATAATTCCCAGGGGATAAATTGTGTCTTAAAACAGGCGGATGAAAATACCGGAATCCAGACTGCAGGTTCAGAGACACTGCTCTAAGCATGCAAATCTTACGTTTGGTAACTGTTACTCGAAAGGAAGTGAGAACAGAGTCTCTCTTCCTGAATCTTCTAGCTGCAGGAAGAATCAGCTCTGCGTGTTACTCTGAATACTGAGAAAACAAAACAAACTGACTCGGAAACAGTCGGTATGAGCAATTCTGCTTAACAAACCTAGAGCCATGAACTGAAATGGTCTGTTTTCTCTGGCTGTGTTACAGAGAACACCGAGTGACAATTAGGATGGGGGTCATTAGATGAACACTGAAATTAAAAAATAGACAGCATAAGGAACAGTTATTATATATTGCCAAACAACTTGAAAGGGACATTTGCACTGTGAAAGGCCACAACACACAGGTTGTACAAATGCTTTGCGAAAGAAATCAGCACCAAAATGCATAAAAGCTGAATAAAAGCTATATGGTGCTCGGTCCTGTTGCGGAGGCTACCAGAACGCCAGATGAAATTACACTAGCAGTAATGCCGAGCTTTTCTTCCCAACTTAGCGGTTTTCTCAGTCTGCTTCTTCTTAAGAGATGCTTTGAAATCTGACTTCCCTTTGAAGTTTCTCGAGTACAGCATGACATTTATTTAAGGTACAAACCGAACCCTTTGCTTCCCAGATCCCATCCGCTCTTCCTCCCAGGACCACTGCTCCCCTTTCCCAGCGAGCCTCATCCATTTTCCCCCGTGCCAGAGGGGCATCAAAGCGATGCCACCGCCGCGCTGCCCTCCTGTCCCTCCTCCGCGGGGCTGGCGGGGCCACCTCGCCCCGCTGAGCCCCCGGCCCGTGTCCCAGCGCGGCCGGAGGAGCCCTTGAGAAGGCAGGCTCTGAGGGGGAGGAGAAGTCCCCGCTGCGGAGGAGGCAGAGTGCTGAGTAACCCCGGCCCCGCTGTCACGCAAGGCTCGCCGCCTGTCAATCTCCCGGCGGCTCTGACAGGGGCCTGGCTGCCGTTCAAGCCCTTGCGTGCGAGCAGACGAGCCACATTACCCTATGAAGTATTTCATAATAACAACAGCTGTTAAATATTGATGACTCCTGGCAAGCGCTGAATGCTTTTCGAGAAGGTTAAGCCTTCGTGTAATGGAACCTAATTCCTCATTATATACTGTATCAGATATCTGCAAGTTGCCTAAAAAAAGCAAAGGAGCTTAGAGTAAAGGATCAGAAAAATAACTCTCGTGCAGCAGGGAGAAGGGAGAGAGCCTGCTGTGCGGAGGGTGAAGAGTGTTTCCCCGAAGTCAAATCCTTTTGCAAACAGTAAAATGCTCTGCTGGAGCGATCATCAATACGGTCGGTTTCACTGTATTCCACTGGAGGAATTATAGAAATTATTGCAGATCAGATAAACTTTCTAAAACCGAGATCCAGCTGCCACTGCTGCCCGTGTGTGTGTAAAAGTACACGTGGAAATTATTTCTACAGAAAAACAGAGAAAAGAGGGGGAAAGCTCACATTCCTATAGTTTTTTTACAAACATCAGCTCTGAGAGATCCAGCTCATTAGAAAATTTAGTGGTGATCTGACAATATATTAAGGATGAGATCTCAGACAGGGTTTCCAGCAGGCAAAAAAAGGGAGAAGGATGAGCCTTTTGCCTTGGGGAAGTCCTGGTGTGCTTTGCTCCAGTTCCCAGAAAAAAATCCACCATCTTCTTCACACTGTCCTCTAAAACCTGCCAGCCTTATCTTTTCCCTCTTGACATAACTGTCAAGCACGGTTGTGTTGGGTACAGGACCAGTTTGGAGTCAGAATTCATGACCAACAGAGTCCTTGGGATGGACCTAATGTGATGCCAGGGCAGGCAGTACTGAGTAGTCCAGCAAAAAGACAGCATCAGAATCCAGGTGCAGGTGAAAGAAGAAACACAAACCGAGGACTTCTTACAGAAGTGAATGAGTCAGGGTATTTTTTTTCTTGCATTTGAAAAAGAGGTCTGTGTGCCTTTGGGAAATAGAGCTTGCATGAGGCAAGCTGAGAAGCTGAAAACAATTGCCTGCAAATGTGCAGTTGTGCTGCAGTGCAAGGAGTTCTGCAAAGCTTTAGGAAAGTAGTTCACCTGTGGGGAACCCAGGTCTGTTAAGTGAGTCAGGATAGGGTATCACAAAAATTTAGTAAGTTGTAGGTTGGAAGGGACCTTTGAAGGTCATCTGATCTACCTCACCCTGATCAGAACAGAGCTAACTTCACTTAGGCTGGTTCCTCAAAGTTTTTAAGTATTCCCGGTAATGGACATTTCACATTTCCTCCAGGAATACTTTCATTATTTAATTACAGACAGGATTAATTTTGTAAGATAAGGAGTTGCTTAATGTTTTAGGTGAATGAGCATTAGGATAAATTCTGGATGGTCACTTCCTGTTTCCACAATTCTTGGTTTGTAAATGTTTAGAATAATTCAAGAAATGCTGAGAATAGTGAAGTGGCTTTTATAAGAAGTGTATGTATATGGAGAATATGCAAAATAAGTTATTAGCTCCTCTTCTGGTTTTTGCTGGTTTGTTCTATCTGTATCTCATAAGAAATCACACTTGTACGTCAAGTTTAAATGTAGTCTGGGACTGTAACATCTCCTTTATCCCATGATTTCTGAGGGATCACAGAACCAAAGAAAAGCTGTGTCTCTATGTGAAACAAAAAATGTGAAACTATACAAACAGCAGACTCAAAAGAACTTGTCTAGAAAACATTTCTTCTCTGTAGCTTACTGTTGCAACCTTTCTCTCTTCATATGACTCAACAGATGATCTCCCCAACAGACAACCCCACATTGTGCCTTGGCAAAGAAGATGTTTTAGAGATCTGTTTGCATCACTGTCAGTAAATATTTGAGTTATCAGTTGGTCTGGTAGACTATATTGGCTATAAGACTGCTGCAGTCCTCTGAAATTATCCCAAGATATAAGACTTATTCCAAGTAACAGTCTTCCTGTTTGCCTTCACGATTCCATTTTATTTTCTACTACATTATATATGATGATTTGATCAAGGAAACTTATTGATTTATAGGTTCAGTCCTGGGGCCTTAATTTTATCTGTGTACTATTCCATTCTTTAATGAAACTGTAATATGTTAGCTTGTCTGAGTATTTGCTTGCACACCCTTCTGAATAAACACATAAAAGGTAAGTAAAAATGGGTTATTCTCTCAAACTACAGAATGGATTGCAAGCCTGAGTTGTCAGCCACCTTGAGTAAGAAATCTGCAGACTACTTATTCCAGTTTCAAATCAATACCCACATCACTCACAAAAAATTAAGATGATTCCAACACTTCTTCCTTTAAAAACCTTTAAGTTTTTAAATAACATGTCCATTAATCAGAATCATGATATCCAGCATAAGTAGAGTGGAAAAAAAATGAATTTCAGAGAATTGTTCTGTATTTAGAAAGTCTGCTTAACATTGGTTAGTTCCAGAGTTAAGGACCTCAGAATGTACAAAGAATGTAGCTTTATATTTTCATTTGTGACTTCACCAAATTGATCCATAATTAGCCTCAAGTGTATTGCAGTGTGTTCTGACCTGTTGCATGCTGATTGCTTGAGTGGGATCTCAGCAAATCCCACTGATCATGATATATATACATATTCAGAGGAACAGCACATTGATTCTAGGATCTAAGGAGAGCATGACCATCAAAAATACTTGGAGAGTTCCCCCTTTCTTCAGAACATCCTTCATAAAGGCTTTTTGTCTGAATAGCTGTTCATTTTTCCCTTGTCCAGATATACTTTTAAAAAATGGGTTCTCTATATCCTCTGAATTCCCAGCATTTTCTCTCTCTGTGGCCCAAGAATGTTGTCCTCTTTTGATATGGCTCACTCTTTTTCATTGTCATTAGGCCATTTTTTCAGGGTTGATTCTTCCAATGAAAATAATACATCAATGGACAGTGATGTCCACAGCAGAGTCAGTTTCCCTTTGAGGAGAGGCTAAAATGGCTGTGACTTTTTCCTGAGAAGGATGAGGGGAGGTATGACAGAGGTTTACAAAATTTTAAGGGCATTGGATAAACTATATGCAGAACTGCTGTGTGCCCAACCCCACAATATGAGGACTGTGAAGTGCCCTGTCACACCAGCCCAAGAATGCTTTAAAGTAGATAAAAGACAGCGATTTTGAAGATGAGAATACCAGACTAGATGGACCACTGGTGTGACACAGTAGTGCATCTCTTATGCTGTTATATTCTCACTGCAATGCCATGGCCTTGTCCACAAAATTTGTTGCAGACAGAAAATAAACAACAGATGCACAACAGCAGCATCTGTGACGTGAAACAAAGTATATCACAGAAGTGACAATAAGAAAAATCAGAACCTTATGAGAAAGCCTGTATGAGACTAAATTTAAGCATATGATGAAAGAGCAGCTTGTGACTAATCATTGCATACAAAAACAACAAAAAAAGTTCTTTAATGATAAACAGCCTATTGAAATAAATTTGGGTCTAAAATATTTTTCAGAAACATCAGTAATGAGACCAAAATCCAATTTAACTGAAAAGACAGCTAAAAGGAAAGCTATGTGTGTTTGTACGTAAGCAGTTGAAGTCTACTGGAATCTCTCCCACTTTTGAAAAGGTGACTGCAAGAATTGCATCTTACAGAAGAAGTGCAATGATGAGAAGATATGCATCATTTTACCCTCTCCAGTTTAGGTCTATAGTTTAGAACTTTTAGTAATCAACTCCTGAAGGATGAACTCAAATCAAAGATCAAGCACGAAAATAAATGCAACTCAGAAAATGCACAAGAAAGCACCTCTTCCCCTTCTTGATTGAAGCAACCTGAGAATGACTAACTTATGTGAGCTTTACATGGTCTTTGCTGCCTTTTTGGATTTGATAACCTCTTTTCCAGAACTATGATTCAAACAGACTCTCTCCTGAGCTTCCACTCCTCAATTTCTTGTGCCTTTATAATTTTCTTTGCACCATTCTACATGGAAAGACACAGGCTAAATTCACACCTGCTAGTTCCAAGAGGAATTTCAGTCAGTATCTCTTAGAAGAGAGTTGAAAGAGCATGTGTCAGTAGGCCAGTATATCATCCAAGAGACTGTTTAAAAATAGCCAATGCAGACGATCTGGAGAGGATAAAGGAAACCTTTAAGAAGAAATAAACACTGCATCTAAAATACTCACACTGAGACCTTAGTGCACAGGATGTGCATGTGTTACCCAGAAAACCAAATCTGGATCCAACAGTTTTAGAGTTGGGAATATCATAAGAACAATTCCTTAATATCTGCTTTATGTAGCAGCCTTACTGTATCCAATATTAAAGGCAAAGGCATGTTTGCTTTCCAGTGTACTTTAAAGAAGCAAATACACTTGACAGAGGAAATATGAGAATCTCCACCTTTAAATCAGCTGGGTATCAGCACAGTGCTGTACAGCCACAGACACACCCCCCCCCACAGAACTCAGCACTGTCTCTCTAAGGCAGAGCTGCTCTGCTTGGCCTTTTCTGCTGTCTGTGGAGGCTGCCACGGTGACATGGACTACATGAAGCCTGGAGAAGTTAAATGCACATAATGTGCTGTGGGAAAAATATGCCTGAGAGGAGGTCTTTAAGCTTTGGATTTTCTAATTCAGGAAGTAAAAACACATGCTGAGACAAGATAAGGGCAAATGAAACATCAGGGACATTATCGAAAAGTTTTTAAAAAATTATTTCAGAATCAATTTCCAGGGTAATTTTAAAACTTTGAGCTGTATTCCAGAACCTCTTAGCATGATGAAGAAAACCAGTAGCATGACAATCTTACCTAAAAGTTCAAAATTTAGAACTATCCAACAACAGAGGTCAGAAACTGAACTGACAGAAGCCTAAACTGATATTGTTACAATCCCTGGATCTCTTAAATATGTTTTTATCCACATTAATATTTTAATGTATGCATTTAAAGACGAGTCCTGCAAAGCTATCCAAGCAGATGGACCTTGTTCCCAAATGAAATCCCTCGTAAGACAGAGGGCCTGCAGAGAAGACACTATGGTTTGTCCAAAAATAAATTCCCTTGCAGAACAGGAACCTTCTTCAGAAGCAGAAAATGCATGCACACGATGTATTCAATTACTACAATAACCTTTATTTTTCACTTCCTCACAAAGGTTTTGCTTTTCCTTTCTTGACAGCCACGTTCTGTGCTCAGAAGAAGATCCCAAGCAGATGCCAGAGACCCTAAACACACCAGCAGTGGGTTTACATTTTCTCTCTCTTTCAGCACTAGAGAAATTAAGTTTTTTAAAGTGCCATGGTCCCCAGGTCAACAACCAGAATTAGGACCTTCAAATTTTCTAAGAGTAATAAAAAATCTGGTCTTTATAAAAGGCAGAAAAGGTAATATTTGAATGGTTTAAGACTGAGATTGTCTCCCTGCTTTGATTTGCTTTTCAGTTTTTAAAACCAGAGATACTTAGATGTAGTGATAAAATTACAAGGCAGGCACAGAGTTCTTATCAGACTTGTCCCATTTGAAGATAAGGAAAACCAATGTTCTGTATTTCAGAAACAAAGTCCTAGCTAATAAAATACAACCTTTTCTCCAGTTTCAACTCTTATGTATATGTGTCATTGACTTGAACAGGCAAGTCTGACTCCTACAAAGGTGCCTGCTACCTTGACTCATGGCAAGCTACCAAAGAAATAACGAGTATTCCTTATGGGATAAGGACAAGAATCTTGTATCCCATTCATGAAACATTTAGGATTATGGCTTCAACTTTCTAGACAATAATAGCCAATTGCAGTTTTCACTGAGTGCTCAATGCCAAGTGAATAGTGTGTATAAGGAGAATTATGGTACATAAATTACTTCTACTGCTTCTTACTCTGTCACAGGTCCCTGGATGAGAAACAGTGATTTCTTACCAACTGATTCATCAGATCTGTTTCACACTCATCATGTGGCATAAACATTGGTTTATATTGCCTTTTCACCTGTTACAGTATGATCCCCATTGGATATACACTGTGGTTTACTGCCAGAGTCAGCCCAGTAACCACTGAAACAAGACTTACTAGAGCTACACTAAGGAAAATAGGAGCAGGTTTAAGGCAGAACGTGAAAGCTGCAAATCGCCAAAAGCAAAGATGATCTTGCACTTTTTAAAAAAACGTGAAATTTAACTGGAGACTGTGTATACTCTAGAGCCCACTTTGTTTTAAGCCCATGAATTTCTCAGAGGAAACATTACGCTGCATCCAAAAGAGGAACGCTTTTTCTCCTGCCGGGGCAGATTTGCAGGGAGGAGGCTCATTTCTGCATTGCTGGTCTGGCAGGCAGCAGAGCTCTATTCCTCTGATCAAGAGATCACTTTCATAACCACTTTTCTGAGGTCACAAATGAGTCTGCTGCAGTCACGCAACCCCTCGCCTACCAGAGCTTACTCCAACAATACAGGTTCACGGAAGCTTTTTAAAGAAGCAGCTCATCCTTTCAACCCACACAGATATAAAGCACACGCATATTATCGTACGGGATTCCCCCAAATATGTCATGGCACTATTTTATTTCAGTTTGATCAGGGAAGAAACATACAGCTTCAAGTTTTATCTGGATGGAATGATGCTGCCTGAGTGGAATTAAATAACAGCTGAAGTTAAATAGCTCTTCTTTTAAACCATACTGGCACCTTCCGCAAATATTTAGTTAGCCAGTTCCTTTTTATTATCTTAAAGGTCCATGTTCGCCAAATGGGTGCCACTGTGAATTATGCTAATTAAGGTATTTAAAAGTCATGGTAAACAGTCAAGCAAACATTAGATTCAATAAACAACAAATACGATTGCCCTGAATTAAACAGTGCCCTGCTGCACTGTTAGAAACACGATGATACGGAAATAGTGAACTAGGAAACAGGCTTATGAACTGATTCTGAAGGAACACTATGGAAGTACAACAAGTTCTAGAAAGAGCTTGTTCCTAGTTCAGAAAAGTCTACTTTATTTTAGCCAAGTATCCCACAAATGACCAGTGTAGTAATGTGTTATATGGACATGCCTTGCAGGTGGTAGCTGGAATGACTTTGGGTAATAAGAGGCAGCTGGGTTAAAAAGTTAAAAGTATTTTAAAAAGTTAAAAGTATTTTTCCTCTTATGGTAAGTCAACTCTACCCAATGAAGGGGGGGGGCTTGGCCTATTTTCACAAGCAGTTAACGCTATGAAAGCAACCGTTGTTGTTTCATCATTAATTATTTGCACTAATTACCTGAAGTAAAGTTTTCAAAAGCTGTTACATTACTTTGAAGCCTACAATTAAAAAAATTATGGTGGCTATATTGCTCATTGATATTTTGTGAGGATTAGTGTACAGACACATTTCATTTAAAGGCAGCACAAACAGGCTTGCCCAAACCAGCTTGATAATCCAGCTTAAATAAGTAACAATAGGAATGAGGGCACAGCACTAAGCCTGTTGAGGACTCAGTGTGGGATGCAATTTGCACACTGTCCTGCAAATTCATTGCTATTATTAGACACCCTATACAGGTGAAAGCTTGTTGATGTGTGTCCATACGTGCTACAGACAGTTTCAGGGATTCTGGAGATGCACCCACAGGCTGTTAAGTACCCTTGGCTTCATCCAAAATGCGGCCTTTTTACACTTTAGGCTCAACCGTGATGTGTATCTTCATCCAGGAGTGGGAGAGGTCCTCTCCCTTCTGCACTGCAGTTTGCCATTGACACAAAAGATGACATCCCAGCCCAGCATTGATATGAAACAGGCCTTATCTCTGCTCCAGATCTGGCCTATATTTATGGAGAGGAATTAGGTTGGAAGCTGGACAGAGGATTAGGACTTTACTGCTGGTGGACCTCACTGTCAGAGCTTGGTGCATCCACATGGTAGAGGCAGGTTTAACCTCAGGTGGTGAGCATCACTACAGCTTCTCAGCTCAGTCAAAATGTTGGTGGAGGTGTTGAGACAGAGACACCAGTCCATACAGGGAGGGTATTGACAGCCTCTAGAGTGACCTCAAGGGTAACAGTAGCACTGCAGACAAAGCCGCAGGCATTTTTGAAGATAAGTCACAATTTCAAAGATTTCTGAGGCTTCTGAAGATGTTACCTTTAGTCTTATGTTACTGATTTGTGCCCATTCACTTACCACTGCAACAACTTCCCATGGAAATGAAAAATATACAGGATCAACTCTTGCCTAAACAGACTTTGTCCCTGTTTATGAACATTGGCTAAAGCACAAGAAGTTCATCTAGAGAAAAACAGCACTGGATACTAATGCAAGTATTTAATTAACATGGCAATTTTTCCTTTCTAGCTATGGAAAGAGATACGTGAGAATGCTGTTAGGCTACCTTACCTATACAAACAAATTACACTGTTCTTCTGGAGGCAGTTGGCAAAGAAATCATTGCTAACTGCAGGAATGAGTTTATGTGTGGGCATTTGGGGGTAAACAGCTGCTAGAACATTGCTGCTCAGCTCTGTTCTGCATGCCAGTCTGGCCACAGATCTGGCACCTAAGAAGTCTTGCCTTTTTGAGACTTCTTTTTATAACCCCTGCTAGATGGAAGTAAAATACCTCTGGTCTTTTTTCAAGAATATGACCTCTCCTACTCAAAGGCAGTGTGGTCAGTTGCTCCATCCTCTAAGGAGGTGCAAGCAGGCAGCTAATACATGTGTCTAAGTCCCACTGGATCTGCAATTCTAGAGGAAGAATTGGTCAGTAATTTAGTACAGTGAAATCAGGATGAACAATGACTTCTCATATGCCAATTTCCAAATAATTACTGCAAGCTTTCCTCACTCCCTCCACAGCTCTTAATATCTTGCACCTGATAGTACAGTACATCACCTATATATATAAGAGAACGTGCATCTAGTAATTTGGATTAGCTGCAAATCTGCCTATATGTTACTTTTTTTAGTCCTTTTGTGGAGTTTATTTAATCTGAAAATTATCCAGAGAAATGTAATAGAGTTTACTTATACCCCAACTAATAATCCAAAATCAAACTATTTCAGATTAGTGCACCATAAATCATTTTTTAATGAATAAATTGACTTTAAATAGCTACTAAGAGGTATTCTTTCATTAGAAATAAGTTTAAGTATGTGACAAATTACAGTCATTAGATTTAAAGGCTAAGGCTTTCTGAATAACTTGGTTATAAAAATTACAGTGAGCATACTCACAAAATCGCTTCTACCCTCACCCTCTTCCTTCTGCCCCAACATACTGTACATTCCTGAAAATGGCCAGATTTTGTCTGGAAGAGAAGGAAAAGAGTGCTTTGCTACTGCAGTGTAAATTAAGGTCTAGCTCAGCTAGAACTGCTGAAGGGTGCCTGGAAACATGCTTGTGCTAGGCAGACTGAGAAGGACAGCAAATAGTGCATCTGTAGAAATTAGTTTAAAACTAAGTGTTTAGTTGTTTAGTCACTAGCTGTGACTGAGCCTTCCTGTAGAGGTGGTTCATACAACCTGTCCCAGCACAGCATAGCCTTTGCCTGATGTGGAGAATGAGAAAAGGAGCCGGAGTGCCTAACGAGTGCACTCCAGACATGGCAACAGAGCCGGGAGTTGGTGGAGTCAAGGCAGGATGGGGCAGGCTGGGAACGGGGCAGCTGGAACATTCTTCTGCCTGATGTATTTTCCATTGGCCAGATGTTCCCCAGTTGCCATGTGCTGTGAGAGGCTGCATGCGCCAGTCCCGGAGGGTGTTCTGACCCCTGGGAAGCATTAAGAGGCCCAGGCCTGCCCAGCATTGAGGAGGCACAAAGGTATTTTGGAGCGCTGATCCTCTCTTCTCCCACTCAGTCCCAGTGCCAAGTTCAGCTGTGGCGCGGGAGCTCAGCTGTGGCGCAAGATTCGTTTTGTACATTAACCCGAGGAGCTGCAGTACCATCTGAGACCAACATGCAGTTAATTGCTGTGAGAACAAAACTTTGAATTTCCTGACCTATTCAGAGTTTGAATTTCCCATTCACTCCACACTCCCATACTAACAGATGGTATACAGGGTGTAGCTTCTAAACTTCCTGCATCAGAGCAGATGCAAAAAGAGGAGATGAATTGCACACCCCTGGAAACCTGCTCTTTATTTGCAGAACGGTGAAATTCTAAATAAATCAATTAATGTGCCCAAGCAGCCCCCATCTTCCATGCAGACAGTGCTGCCTGAAACTCTTCTGCCCAAGCTATGCCTGCCATGGGGAGCTGGAAAAGCACTGGTTAGCAGGGCTGACTCATCAGCTGACTAGCCCACAACCTCAGCCACAAAGGACCAAAAATGCTGGTGGTGGCATGAAGCGTGTGGGTGGGAGCAAGGAATAAGCAATCATCTGGCAGCCTAATGCAGAAGGGAGGGTTGACAACAAGCCATTATTTATTCCCCCCTCCCGCCCTAAGGCTTGTCCCTCTGCTTCAGTGATTCTCATCATCTCGACGCTGTGGTAGGGCGCTTTGTAGGGGAGGGAATGAAAGGTACATCCCCTCCCTGTGGCCCATGCAATGAAAGCATCAGCAGGCTATCTGAGCTCACCACACCCAGATCACTTAGGGCAAAAGGCCCTCATGGAGGAGAATGAAAAAGAGGTTTGCCTGGTCCTGCTTTCACCCAATAGGAGACAAGGGCAATGTCTTGCTGGAAAAAAAAAAAGAGATCATTGCTTTCCCACCAAAGTCAGTCTGTTACTGGAGAGGAGAGATGGAGATCTAGGTATGGATCTCCATATGGCAGATAGCAGAAGTAACAAAAAGTTTTTAGGAGTGGAGGAAGGAATATAGAGAAAAATGAAAATGTTGTAGCAAAGATGGGAAAAGTCAAGGGGAAAAACCTATATGGAGAAAACAAGAAAATTTACAGAAGAGCAAGATACGAAAAAGAAAATTTTCAAAGAAGTAAGGCAGATTATCACTAAAAAGGCTGCTAGAGAAAAAGAGGTGGAAGGGAGGGAAAGCCACCAAGTTAAACAGCAAAAATAAAAAGAAAAAAGGAAACTGGCAGATTTAATTAAAACTTGACATGAAAGTGCTTTTGATTTGATAAAATCCCCCAAAAATTTCATATGTATCCTGTTATCTCCATATAGATCTAAGTTAACTTTTGAGTGTTCATTCCCTCCAGCAGCCTTCACCACTGCTAATCTGGCTATAATATGGCTAGTTGGTCCCCAATTTAACTAGCACAAAACGTTCTCCAGCCAAATCATTGGCGTGGTGATGGTGCGATCTCACAGCTCCCAGGCTTCAACCTTTTCAATGGCATTTTTGCTATGACTCCGAAAAGTGCATTTAACTTCAGGCAATGTGTTTTTTTAAACACTGGGGCAGATTTTGAAAGCCTGGCTTGTATTACTCCACTAATGCCAAGGTTAAGCAAAACATAATAAGGGATTAGGGACGTGACCAGTTGTCTTTATGTTTCCACCCCAACCAAACTTGTTGTTTTCTGAGAAGAGGCTTTTTGCCCAAATTTTGCCTACAGTAGGTCTTTCCTGGCAGATTGCCCCAGTGGAAAGGAGATCAAGTTTCTCAATGTCCTCTTTTCTTGGAAACTTTCTGTTACATTTCCCAGTCTCCAATACAGGCAGTTCAGGGCACAGGAATATACAGCTTAAAAGTCTTCCCCAACATGTTTCTCACATGCTGTTGTATTGGCATTTGGCAAGAGGATTGTGAAGAGTCACAACACTGTAGTTTGCAGCTTTTCTCTGGCTAGAGAAACCATACTAGTTGAACATTATCTTCAGAGAGCCAGAAGACAGAATATCTGCTGAGGCTACAATATCTAAAGTAAGCAAGTTGACCCCTGTCTGGAGATCGTGACTTAATTTGACTTGACTAGATAAAGACAAGATAAATAAAGATTCCTCTTTTCCAAATGACTTCTTGAAACTCAGTGCCCCTGCACTAAGTGTTGCTGCAAGGGACACCTCTTCTGTCCAGAAACCAACCTCTCCTCCCACCTCATGCTGACAGCAGTGACAATCCCAGCCATCCTACTGGTTTTTAAGGCATTATCAACTACTACCAGGATACTTTTAAGGTATGATGGTGAAGTAACCTTCAAACTGACATTGTCTCTGCTTTCCTAATCATAAGTTGGCAGCATCACTGTCCTGAAATGGTATGGCACTTACTGCCAGACTTATTAAATATTTCTAAAGTACTTGCTAGCATCAATAAAAATAAAGAATGTATGTTGCAATGTGCAGTACCTTCAAACTCTCTGACGTGTTACTGAGTAAGTTTTGGCTCAGAAGAAAGAGCTCTTCCCTTAAGAGGACATATAGAACTTCATTGCTAGGGTTCAATACAGTTCTGGTGGTCCTGAAGAAGTGCTGAAAACAATCAAAACCTCTTGAACACATCTTAATTTGAGAGCACTCTGCACCTGGCACAACTGCACCTTTAAGAATTATTAAAGTAATTGCAAATATTGATAATTTCCTCTTACAAGTATTACTTGCTGTGAGATGTACAGCTTTTTCCTATATGCCGCAGTGTAGATGCAGTGTAGGAGAAGCATGGAAAGAAGAAATACAATTTCATTTTTCTCCATGTACTGTCATGGTCTTTATAATAACATATTAGAATATTCTCCACATAAATCCTTACATCCACCAGCTCAAGATACATTATTAAGGCTGAAATATTTATCCTTTCAAGAAATGTTTTCTTAAAGCATTATTTATTGTGCTGTTTTCCTGTACAGGGTTTGTTGGGGTCATTTGATAGCGCAATATCAATGTAATAAATTGTTTGCAACAAAATAGAGAGAGTTTGTGACAGATTTACACTGATAGTGATGTACAACATAATAACAACACACAGAAGATAGAATTTTCTGGACAGCTATTGAAATAATCAGGGGAATATATAAGATTAATATAAGGTGACATGTTTTGCAGGTATACAATTAGTAGCTATGAAGTTGTCAATGGACTAGAAAAAAAACCCAAAAAAACTTAAAAAATATTGTGTTTTGATTTAGATCTGATCTTTCAGTTTTCAGTCCCCTTAACTTCTTTCAGACGTTTCCAAAACATAAGTAGCCAATTCATGTTGCAGATTCAAAGGTAAATGGGAATAGTGGACATTTACTTATTATAAAAACAATTTGCTTCCTGTATACCTTCAACTTGATATACTCCATGCAGATATAAAAAGGGAATGCACTGAGAGATTCAGTAGAATTTTAGGGACACGATAAGTTTATGCGATAAGTTTATGCGAATCTTTGGTAAGATTCATATAGCATCAAACTTTCACAAAAGTAATTATGAGTTTCTTTAAAAGAAGTTTTAAAGACTGCTTGTAACTTCTCTTAATGAGCATCAAGTTAGTTTGCTGATATACATTCTGCTTCTACTCAATGTCAAGATTTTAGAAAATTTTTCAGTTATATTATCTACAGTATTGCACCAAAAATTATAATAAAATTAAAACTGAACTTATAAAGTGAAACCTGTTGTGCCTCATCTAAAAAACTTTCATTTCATTTCATGGCAGGGAACTTTCAGAGCACTAACTAATACGTTACTGTTACATTAGATAGAGAAGAGAAGCATCTGTGCTACTTACATTGGATTTTCTTTCTAATAAAATGAAAAAGACACTAAACCAAATACAATTAAATGAAGACAAGCCATTCAGAGTGATCCAATGAGCCAAACTGTAGGACTATCACATAGCAAAGTGAGGCAAGCTTTGCAGTAACCAGCTCCCTACTCGTATTTTATATGGCTCAGAGTGGACCTTATCACTCTCTACAACCCCTGAAAAGAGGGTGTAGCCAGGTAGGGGTCATCCTCTTCTTCCAGACAATCAGTGACACGATGAGAGGACACAGTCTTAAGCTACACTTAGGGTGATCCAGATTGGACATTAAGAAGAACTTCTTCACTAAAGGATTGTTAATATTGGAAAGGACTGCCCAGGGAGGTCGTGGAGTCACAGAACCTGAAGGTGTTCAAGAAAGCACTGGACATGGCACTCAGTGCCATGGTCAGTTTGACAAGGTGGTCATCAGTCAAAGGCTGGACCTGATGACCTTGGAGGTCTTTTCCAAATTAAATGATTCTGTAATTTTGTGATCCTCATTGTATCAGAGTTCCCTGCAGAACTGCTGTAACCCTGAAGTCAGCAGCAGCAAAGTGAGAAGGGAAACTAGGAGGACAATCGCCCACACTATTCTGTAGCCTAAAACTGTTTGTCATCTTTGTCTTCAAAGTCCTAGGCAATTACAATATGCCAAACGAAATTCCTTGTTCTGTTGGATAAGAGGTATTGTCTTTCCTTTAAAACGTATCTGTGTTTAAAATAAGAAACAAAGTAAATCATTTTCTTGACAGTAAAGATACAGGCTTCCTCTCGGAGATGGTAATCGCTCATGAAGCTGAGAACAAGTGTAAACCAAGCCAAAGTTCATGCCTGGGGGAATGCTTTTCTACCTCCCATCAACTGCATCAGTGATAAGGACAAAACTACTGCTAGTATCTTCTACAGGAACTGAAAATGCCAGCAAGTCCTGAAGTAAAAATGCCGTTTTTCCTGTGATGAAAACCAGTCTGTTTCCATATTCAAGAAAAACATATGTTACAGTGGAACTAAACTCCAAGTTTTTCTTCTGTCTCCAAGATTTAAACACAAGTTAACTCAAGAGAATTAGATCAATGAAAGTCCATTACTTATAGCACAGGATAATGGAATTTGAGCCACAGCAGACTGTAAGAGTATTTCAACAGCTGGTTGAACCAGGCTGGGCCAAGAAGAGCCTTAGCTGCAGAGCAGGCATTAAGCAAGCACAGTGCACAAGAAAGATGAACATTGCTGAATACAATAGACATTGTGTATATCAGTCTTCTGGATTAGATGGACCCAGATTTTCCCTTGCCACTTGCATTTACCACATTCATTTTCACATCCTTGCCACATTCATTGACACTGTGAGATGCACAGTGTGAGCTCAGCAAATGCACTGAGCACAAACACCTACCAAATCAAAATAGTTAAGAATGACTGAGCAAGCTGGAGAAAGATGAAGACCCACACTCAATGGCTCGAAGTATTTTGGGGACTTCCGCTAGCATTGGACCAGTGTAGAAGCTATGGTTTGTGGGAACACCTATAAAAGCAGGCACTGTGTGTGTGGCTGACCATGTGTCTGGTGCTGAGTGTACTCCTACTGTTGGTAGAAGCAGTGGAACTCTCCCAGTGCCAAATGCCCTCAGGAGAAAAGTAACAAAGATTCCCCTCATGTCACTTGTCATTTCCAGCTCCCCGGTTTTCTAATCAGTCTTGATAATATCAGGAGAAACACTGAAGCCTACAGGGATGTTAATTTGGATGGCATCCAGCCATAGAAAAGTTGTATGAGATACAGATCCAGAATTACAAGAGGAAATTCTGCAAGAAGAAACCTAATGATGGTGGGTTTCCCAAAGACAACACAAAATCTGTGTAGTCCTGCCTTTCTCAAGCAGGTGACAAAGTCAGTTTAACAGCTCTGAGTTTGTAATAGCTCTGGTAATATAATCAATCCACAGCACATGACACAAGTACCCAACGAGCACCAGAAAATATCTGAAACTTATTTATAGCTATGATCCTTCATTTGCCATTACTCAAAAAAAAAGTATTGAATTTAGAGCCAGTCTCAGAACATGACACTGAACACAGTGTTGCACAGTCAGGTTCCCTTGATCTTCAAAGGTTATGGAAATTCAAGCAATTTAAAATTGTCTTGTTCCCCCGGAATATAGATTTATTCAGAAGTAAATTCTGCTTGTAAATCAACAAAACCCGTCTTGTTTGTAGAAAATTAAAGAGAAAGCTAGCCAGGACAAGGAGGTACACCCTCTTACAAGACACCAAGAGCAGACACAGTTCTCCTCCAAGAGTCAGCAAAGGCCTTCCAAGGACAGAGACATCTCCAGGTTATGCAAGAGGACATGCAATACAAAACAGCCTCAGTTATTTGTTACCCAGAATGAATGGTGTTCCCAGGAAAAAGGGGAAGAGAAAATAGTGACCCATCAGTAGAAGCAATATGTCCCAATAAAATGGTGTCCCTGGCAATTAAATATCTTAAAAACTCTAGTCCAAATAATCCAAAATAATGTTTGAAAATGTGTAACGTGGAGGAGATTCAATTTGCAGCTACTTTTCCAGAAAGGAGTCCTGCCAGATTTCAGGGATGAATGAATGCAGCTATCCCTGCTTAAAGTCTCTACACTTCTACTAAAATTGCACTGATGTAGTATTTTAACATTTGATTAGACAATGATTTGCAGACAGTGAGTCTTCCTTCAACCATTTACTTATATACCACTTACGCAGCAGAACAGTTTTTCCTTTTTTTCAGTTGCTGTGTTGCTAAAAAGATGGTAAAATTGGAGAGCAGCAGAGAGTGGAAAATGAAGTTTCTTTCATGAACAGTCCCTTTTTGGCCAAAACAGTCCAAATGTTACTGCAATTTGAATATGCTGATTCCATACAGCCACAGGATAACCTTATCTGTTACCCACTCTGACCACGAATGTTTCTTCTCAGAACAAGCCATTGAATATGCTGTCCTATGAAACCTAAACAACCTGAATGCTTACAATCTAAGAAGCTACCACTGTGGACTACAGCAACTCATTTTGTATGTGTTCAAAAAAGAAGAGCCCTTATTTCTCTTCCAGGAAATAAGTCATTCAGACATTCAGTTCGGAGGAGAGGATGGGAATGCTCTAACTCAGTAGAAGATGTCTTTTAAAACCAAACTTCTAATTGTTAAAATGTCAAATACATTGGGAAATTCTTGACTCAAGGTATCAGCTTTAACCCTAACTAATCAGAGGAACACAACTTAAATCCTCAATTTGTGCCCCAAAGTACAGGTTTCATTAAAAAAAAAAAGTTTGAGGATAATCTGAAAGCCTCTAATTATTTACGTAATGGAAATCAATATATTAAGTCATACCAAGAAAAGATTGGTGGGAATGAAGAGGTGGAATCATGAAGGTATAATTTCCTCCTTGTTGTTGTTGATTTAGGCATTTTATCATGTTCTTATAAACCTCTATTCTTACATTTATTGGTATATCAGATTTTTTACTATTTTATTTTTCCTATATCTGTTCTAAATGTATCCATTATAAAGAACCTGGAGAGAGTCCAATGAAAGGACACAAAGATGATGAAGAGATTAGAGCACCTCTCTAAGAGGAAAGGCTGAGAAAGTGAGAGAGCTGGAACTGTTCAGCCTGGAGAAGGGAGAGCTCAGGGTGGACCTCATCAGAGAGTATAAATACCTAAAGGAAGGGTGGAAAGAACAGCAAGGTTCTTTTCAGAAGTGTCCAGTGACAGGATCAGAGTACATGAGTACGAAGTGAAACACAGGAGGTTCTCTCTGAACATCAGGAAACATGTTTTCACTGTAAGGGTGACCAGGCACTGGCAGAGGTTGCCCAGGGACATTGTGGACTCTCCACCCTTGAAGATATTCAAAAGTCATCTGCACATGGTCCTGGGAGGCTTGTGCTCTGCTTGAGCAGGGGGTTCGGATAAGGTGACTTCCAGAAGTTCCTCCCATCTTCAACCTTTCTGTGAATCTGTGATTCACTAAGACTATGGTTTTAAATTTAAGGGAAAACTTCAGGCTACTGAAACTGGCTAACAAATGAAAGATAATTTTTTCCCACAGGCTGTAATTTTAATAATAAGCTCAACCGTATGAACTTAGTTTCAGAATCAGTTGAATCTTGTTGTGGAAAAATTTTCCGTGCTTATGTAAAGTAAAATCTAAAAAAACATATTAATACCAAAGAAGCAGAATTTGTCAGTCCAGGAAAAAAAATTACTGAGAGTTTGAAAAGAAAACTCAGGGAAAACAGAATTGTTAGGTAGAGACAGTGGGGTAGAAAGGGATGCCTGAGAACCCCAGGACATGGACTGCAGAGGAACCTTGGATCCTCAGACCAGGAGCTTTGGTTCAGGTAAGCAGCACTCCTACAGCACTGTGGAGTAGCATTACATTGCAGATTATGCACTGAAAGCAAGATCACTCTGTGCTTCCTTACCCATCTCAGATTTCAAGACTTTAATTTTCTGTGAGAGTCGCTGGAGTGTCATGCATATCACACCAGAAACATGTCTGCAGTGGGGGCTGCAGCACTAAATATTCAAATACTACAACAAATAATAGTCTAAAGGGTCTAATGAATGAACCTGAGGAATCTCTATCACAGTAGTATGCTGCTGACCTAGGAAAGTAACAGCCATGGACTCTGTAGGAGAAGAACAAAGCTGGAACAGACTGCAAATAATTGAGGATACTGAAAATCAGGCCAGCTGGGAGGAATCCTTTGTTGCTTTCTTCTTAAAAGGGATAAATTCAATTTCCATTAAAGATAAACATTGATGGGAATTGGATCACACCAAATAGATAGATGAGTAAAAGGAAATGACCCACTAACATAAATGCTTAATCAGAAGAAAGACAGAAACCACACAGTGTGTCCTACCCTGTCCAAAATAGGAAAAAAATAAATTTAAAATATATATATATAGAAAAGGTTTAATTGAAGCAGAGAAATGGGTGAAAGTGGCCCGGAAATCCTGGAATCAATGCTTCTTACAGCAGCAGCAATCCAAGCCACAGTATTGGAAGACAGAGGACCCACAGGAGGGAAACTTCAGTACACTTGGAAAAATCTCAGAGGATGCATATTTAAGGGAAAAAGAAGCTGGATATTTTTTCAACAAATCAAAATATAGGAGATAAGTGTAAACTGTCTCAATGGCAGTGAAGAATGGGAAATGTAAGAAAAAAAACCTGAACAAAATCCTGAGTTTTTCAGTGACTGGATGCTCACAGAAAATTGCTTTCAAAAATTAATAAAATAAAGGACAAATGTATAAGAAGAGAAACAGAAAAGCCAATGTATAGTATGTAGCAAGGAAGGGAAGGTTATAAAAATCATGCTGGAAGCCCTTTAACCATACAAGGCTGGGAAAATAGTTTTCTGCTACTCAGCAGAGGGGCAGCTACAGACAACAAAAACAAAAAAGTTTAGTGTTGATTGCCTCTTTTTGCTTCCATCTGCTAGGATCACCTTCATGGCTGTAGAAGCTGAGGTACCACAAGAAATGGAAACAATTTTCTTTTCTACGGAAGGGGGACTTAATCTGAAGCAGGAGACTTCCAGCTTGGATGTTAGGGATTGCAAAGGAAGGCATTGCATCTCTCATGTTGCAGATATGCAAAAACATTAGACAATGACTCTCAGGTTAAGGCATGGCTTATTCTTTACTCAGGAAAGTTCACTATAGGCTTGTTTCCTAAAATTTTTAATTCTACATGGAAGCAGATGAACTAATATTTGTAGACAATTTTCTCAAACTCTACTATAAATCAGTTTAAAATCCATATATAACTTTAGTCTAAGGCAGGTCCAACAACATGTCACTAATTTTGCAAAGATCTGGATTGCAGTTTAAATACAAAATTTACACAAACTTTTAAGATTTTTTTAGCAGAGTTCATCTGTGATGCTCTATAGTCCATATTTAGTCATCCATAAATCTATCAGATTTTCAGCTTTCAAAATCAAATGAAGTCTAGAAGTAAGTAAATACAGAGAAGGCACTGAAGTCTGAAATAAACAGAGGGATTCAAAATAACACATGAGGGAGATTTTTGTCAGGAAGACACTGCTTTTGTGCACGCATGCACGTCTCTGTTTTTGCGTATGTATATGCAAAAAATATCCAGATGGGCAAAAACAACAATTGAATAATTTAATTCAATAACTATTGAATTAAATTATGGTTTACATAATTTATGCAGTAAAAGACTTAAAATTTTAAAAATTGATCCATATTGAGGTCTCTACATTTCCCATCTAAGACTAGACTCAACATCAGCTATCATTTATCAGGAAGGCTTATATCTAAAAGGTCTAACATTAATTAATGAAAGTTTGAGTGTCCTATTGGTACAAGTTTAGTTACACTAAGAACTGAAAGATGAGGAGCTATATAGCCCTAGTTGTAACTGTGCTGGTCTATCTAAATTGTTGTAACTGGTTTCCTTACAAGTACTGGGAAACTTAAGTCAGCTCTTTCTCAGAAAGGACCTGACCTGCTAAAAGGACAAGGTGCTATTCTTTTGACATTTATTCGCCAAGTCATTACCCGTACTAGAAGGGAACAATTTAAACAACCAACAAAAGAAGGTTGGCTTTGAAGTGGAGCAAGACCACCATTTCCCCCTGCAGTGGAAAAGCTGAGAAATAAGAAGTACTAAAGGATGTATTGTCAAGAGTGGTAAAGGAAGACAGACTACAATTAACCGAGATGGAACATGTCCAAGGCAGAGGTCCAGCAAACTCAAGTGGTCACAGACACTAAGAACCACTCCATGGCCACAGGAGCCCCACCCAAAGCAAGTCTTTGTCAGGGCCAAATGACAGTCACAGTTTCCTGTAGCAGTTGATGACTCTCAGGCATCAACCAACCCTGGTTCAGACCCAGCTGCTTTCATACACGAGATCCGGTGAGATTGGAAGGTTATTGCTGCAAGCCATTTTGAAGTGCTTATCAGGAAAATGCAAAATGACTAAATGCCTATAGCTTGGGGGAAGTGGGGCTATTAATAGAGCCTCTGCCAACTGATAACAGAGATATGAAGACTCTTAAACAAGTACACAGAAGAATTGTTCTGAAGCAAAAGGAAAACATTTCTAAGAATGAGGGAGAAAATTCACCACAATGACTTAAACTGAATCCTAGGAATAGGATTTTGGAAAGGAACCAGGCCTTTGCTTAAACAACTCAAGGAAGATGAACTGACCATATGCTTCAGGGTGCTAACCTCTAATGGTCACCAAAATGGGAACAAATGACTGACGGATGTTCTCCATGCCCTAACACCTAATTCTCTGCAAAACCATTTTCACACTTGAAATCAATATGGTGAAGTTACTCTACACCCTCCAGCTGGCTATTGATCTTTATAAATACGTTTGTGCTGTGCACTGACTACTGCAGAGCAGCTACTGAAAGGACACCTAGTGGTAAGTAAATGAGCGTAGCCAGAAACCCCTGGCATTGTTGAAGGTGTGCCATTGTAATTGGCACACGAATTACTGACCTGTTAGGGGTTGAATATGCAATGCCACATATGAACTTACGTGTCTAGCACAACCCATTTATTTTTTAAAATGGCAAACAAATTCTTAAAGGAAGTTTTAGAAAGCTGGAATTTAAGATTAACTTCCTCAAAACTCAGGGAACAGCTTTTTTTAAACAAAAGATGCACAGTACTGTCTGCCACATATTACAAAATTTAACATACTGAATCTCCACTGCATCCACCTTAGGAATGTGGGATAGCTGAACAGGACTCATTGCAGATATGTTTTGCTTGATATTCAAGCCAAATTTCATCTTGGGCGTCATCATTCCTTGGTTCCTCCATTGTGCCACTCTAAAATATCCTAAGAAATTCCTTCCCTGCTCATCTTTTCCTCCTATGGAGACAAACAGCCAAAGAATATAAACTGTACATATTTGAGCTAACTTTAGTTTTTTGGAGGTTGTTTGTTTGCTTGTTTATTGACTTTTTTTGCCCATGCAACTTTATAGTCACTTCTTGCCTGTGTTTATTCCAAACCCTTTAATATGTACTAATGCCCTTGTGACCAGGAGATGCCCACAACAGAAAGCCCTATTCCAGATGGAGTCATGCTGGTCTCATGCAGAGATGGATTATAACCTTCCTGTGTAGTGACATGCTGCCTCTGGGCAAACAGACCAAAATCCACACTTAGCTTTCTTGTTTATGTCAACATATCGTATTACAGGCATGGAACAACTTGCTGACCACTGTCCCTCTTCGATTACTGTTTTTGTGTTCTCTTTTCCAGGTTCGTCTTTTCTATTGAACACCAGTTTCTTTGGATTAATTTTCCCTGAGTGAATTAGTACAGATTTACTAAGCCATTTTTCCAGATATATTTTTTTATCCAATTTTCTGACATCTCTGTATGACACTGGTCTGTTCTCTGTCCTCAGAGTGTTTATAACAGCTCCCAATTTAATGCCATCCTTTGATTTTAAAAGCCACAAACAATCCCTTTCTGCTCTTCCATCCTCCTTCATCACAACAAAGATTGAAACACTGGGATGGATGTGTTTGTTTGCTTTTTTAGGTGACATGCTACCAAAGTTTTTGCTTTAAAAAACCCCCAAACAAACAGATTCTGCCTTTTTTCTCCATAACTACAAGGAAGTAGATCATGGTGTTCGTGAGGGATGTGGCAGATTCTGCCCTTACCCAAACGTTTGCAACCATTCTTCACACAGCTCAGTTTCCACAGCTCACCTCTCCTCCTCTCCACCCTTCTGAAGCTTCAGCCTGCTCTCTTGTCTTAAAATGGCATGTAGTTTCCTTCCTTTACTATAAACAATGCTTTCTGTAACCTTAGTTTCATGATGTAAACATTTAAAAATAAGAATGAAGGGAACACAAACTATGTGTTCAATTAGGTAATTTGGGGATTAAATTAAATGAAATCTCTCAAAACATGGTACACAGAACGTTTCAGCATAATGCAGTCTGGCTTTACTTGTTTTCCTTCTATCTGGTCGCTTTAAGAAAAGGAGACAATGGATCTTAGAAACTCTGGCAGAAGAGTAGTAAAGGCAGCTGGAGAGATATTATTGCTTGTGAATGCAAGAGAAAGGAAAGTCAGGCTTAGAGGAGGGGGCCATAGCACTCAGGTATGTGTTTAAAGGGAAAGAGAGGCACTCTGTAAACTGCAGGATGCTGGAGGCTGGGCAACCAGCTGCCACAGCTGACATGGGAGGCTCCTGCTATCAGTGATATCACCCTCTGTAATCTCATGTCAGCTTGTAAAATGCCCTGCAGCCTGCCAAAGTCTCTTCAAGCTGGCATCTCTTTTATACTGAAAAGCATTTTAAAAGCAAGAAGGTAAACAACAGATATTATTCTTTGCTTAAAGCCAAAAAAAGAGTAATATATATGTACACACTGTGCATAATAAGGAGTAGTAAAAGGAAGACATAATGAAGAGTAATAGAGGGAAAATAATGTCCATAAAAAATACTTCTGTTTATCTCTGCAGTCCACCTATAAATTTTGGTCAAATATACTCCTGCAAATAGACTTTTTTCCTTTTGTTTGGAAACAGCTCTATAGAGGATTTCCATTATTAAATCCCTAATCTGGATTTTGCTCTTGTGAACTCCTCAGCAACAGAAGAAACTCAAAATATCTTCAAATTTGGAAGAATTCTTTTTATGTGCATCTGAAAACACACATTTGGCTTTCACTTTGTGGTGTGCCAGACAACTATAAAAAGAAAGCATAGCCTAGTACAGCTTTATTCAGAAATTTAAACTTTGAAACTCTCTTATCCTGAAAGACAGTGATCGTTTCGGCTTTTCAAAACCAATGAAAATCCATTTCCTCCTGGCATACAGCAAACATAGGTAATACAGCAGTTGCTTAACTTTCACATTGTGCTTAAAGAGGCATTTTGAACTTTCATAAAAACAGCTTCAAACAGAGAATTCAAACCATCTACAGGTATTACATCTGCCCCAAGCTTCTTTCCCAGTTTAGTGATTTTACAGTTGTGTTTTCCCATTTCCTAAAGCCTGCTGATTAAAGATGGATGTTATCCCACTATTTGGTGAAAAACACACAAATGACATAAGAGGAAATGCATGAAATTTCCCATGCAACATCCCATGCACAAAATAAATTCAATAATAGATTTTTTCCCCTGCCTTTATCAATATAATTCTATTTGTTACTTTTCCTCTGGATTAGTACAAAGCAGAACTAAATTAGAGGGATACTTTTAACGGGATGCTGATATCTTAAGGTAACCTACCTTGAAAGAAACTTTTGACTCGGAGATAGCTGACACTAAGGCGCAAGACGGAAAGTTTGTCCAGTTTGGATACGATGTCAGGTGGAAAAGGAAGGAGGCTGGCCAGGTGGTCCAGCTCTGCATTCAGACGGTCTCTGTGTCTCTTCGAAGGATTTGATTTTTCGTTCCCAACTGCAGGTCTTCTGTGGTGGAGAACACAGTTTCAATTACCTGTTTTACTTCCAGAGACTGAGATGCTGTATGCAATTAGTTGATAACAGGGGTACTTTGCTTAGCTTCTATGAAAATCTTTAAAGTCTCTGTTCCCTGACAAAGAGATTTACTGTTCTACATTTGCTGTAGAGCAATGGCACAGGCTTTGTCTTCTCTTTTCACAGCTGGAAAAAAGTGAAGAACTGGTATTTCTTACTCAAGACCTCTCACCTTAGCAAAGTGGGTACTATCTTCATGTTCTAGTCAATACCAGGAAAAAAAATTTCTCATCTTTTTTGTACAAATGAGGGGCAGAGCAGCAGGAGAAAATTACCATGACTAATGGATGAACCCATTCAATACCCACTGTATTCATTCAAAGGATCTTAGTTCCATCCATTTAATGACTCAACATTAACCTGTGGGTCGGGAGATAATTAAGAAAAGAGCCTGTCTTCAGACATGAGTTTAAAAAGTATGGAAGGCAAGGTGAAGAGAGATTCTTTCCTCAAGCTCAAAACTCCTGAGTATATTCTCACATTTACCTTCCTGCATCAATAATAACACAGATAAGAATTTGGTTTCTTAAGAAGATTGATATTCCTCACAAAACATAAAGATCAACATTCAGCTTTCTGGGCCAAGCAAGTCCATCCCCATTTTGTGTTCCTCTTATGTAATGGACAGTACTAGAGAACCTAGAATAGCTGTTGTGAAAAGGAATTAAGATGAAATACATCACGAGAGAGGAACCTCAATTTTGGAATGTCCATTAAAATGGGGACCTTATTTTCTGCATGACAGTGGGGGGTGCTCAGTGCTGAAGCACAGACTTTTCCATTAAGCAAGAAGACCTGAATGGGAGGTTGAAAAGTACTGGACAATGAGAGTAAAAATTAATTATTCGTTGCACTTTACTGCTGCATTTTCATGCTGCACCTGTTTACTGCATTCTCAATCATAAATTTAATTTTGAGCATTAGCATTTCACAAGGTGGTTAAGGTGTTAAATTACAACAGTACTAATTTGTCATTGCAATTGTCATCCTAAAAAATTGTTCTTAGGAACTAGTAGAAAAAGATCAATGTTTCAAGTGTTTCAAAACATCTTAAAGCAAATCATGTATGAAAAATTCTTTTGAAAGCCTCAGTTTTAGGAGGAGAGTATCAGTCAACAGAATGAGTGGAAAAAAATGTTTGAGGTAGGTGTCAGTAAAAATACATACTTTCTGCTTTTTCATTCAAAATTGCCAATACAAATATGTGGTTCTTCAATAACACAATGTGTTGCTTCCAAAGACATGAAAAAGATTTTGCTGATAAATGAATGACCTTCCTATATTAGAGAGAGGAAATACGAGAACAAATAATGCAATCAACAAAGAAAAAGTAGTGTTTTTTACTTTTTCTGAGCTAACTATTTTTTGCAGTAAACCTTAAGGCTTACCCATCCTATGACACCAAAAGGACATCTGATCTGTGGAGGGCAGTAATTTTGTGGCCTATAGCCTATAGCTGAGCAGAAGCTGAAGAACATAAGCTTTTGCTAATTGGTCTTTACATCTGACAAACCAGCTGAAGCCCGGAAGTATTGTAGGACAGAAGAAATTAATTCCAATAAGGAAAATTGAACTGATGAGTTCAAGAGGTAAAAATTGTCAAGAGTAACATGGAATAGAAATAGAAGTTGTTCACGCCTATTTACCACGTAAAATAGTGACTGCTCTATGCCAGAGAGGAATGGTTTGGAGCAATTTGGTGGTCTGCCTTTGTACTGAGTGCAAGGAATAGTTTTCTGGAGCTGGCAAGGAATAGTGTAAAAAGACTATGGGAGAAAGTTCAGGACCGAGTCTTCCTGAAAACTCAAGGAAATGATTCAGTAAGGGAGTGAATCCAAACAAAGAGGGGTTTGATGTAAATGGTAGTAAGGTGCCAAGTGGATGTGATTTTAAACAATGTGAGTTCCATGGAAAGGCTAGGTTAGCTAGCCATAAACAGAAAGGCACAGGCAGGGAAAATCTTCAGTGGGCTGCTTTGAGGCAAATGGAAATTCTAGCCTTTATTCTGAGCTGAAAGTAGATGGTGCTTGTTGTGTTTGTGTTAAACTCAGGATTGTCAAGCTGTAAACAGAGACACAGGAGTCAACTGATGGTCCCTCATTTATTCTGCTTTCCATACAACACTGCTATGGTAAAGGAGCACGTGTAACTAGAACAATAAATCTGGCTTTTCTTCCTTCACATTGTTAAACTGCCCAGATTCCACCCTGGAGTGACAAGTACTTGTACCTGTGCAGGGCCCAGAGCAGCAGTCCCTGTGCAGTGGGAGCTGTGTGGGAGCTGGTGAGGAGAACATTTTCTGTTCCAGTGGTACAGAAGGCATTGAGCCATTTGCGCATTAGTGATTCAGTGTGCCCATGACACACAGACCGCCACTAGTGTAAACCAGTTTGGTGAGCTCGCAGAGGAATTTCCTGCAACTACAGCTCTGCCTGCTGTTCCCTACCCTCTGCAGAGCCCTACCCTGTCAATGAAAACTTGGCTCTGGATAAGTTTTTTAAGTATCCTGAAGTGTTAAACCAGCAGAAGATCTGAGTTGAGAAAGGTCTAATCATTTACCATGACAGCAAGATTTCAGTAAGGAAGAAAAGGGAAGAGAGACCATGAGATGTAACAGACAGGCTGAGAGCAAAGTTACTACAGATGATTATCATGAGTGCACTGACCAGCACCCTCAGCCACTGAGCTGTGCTTGGACATTGTATAGGAATCGTAGCAGAGCTGAGCACCAGCAGCAGCCATGTGTGTGTGGATGTTCACCATATCCTGTGGACCAAAAGGCCAGAATGAGAGAAAGATGCTTGAGGGAAAGGGGGCCCTTTGCCACCTTCTATGTCTCTTCTGCGTCTTCACAGCAAGGAAAGGTGAAAGCAGAACTAATGGTCAAGAAGACACAACACCAGCAGAGCAGATGAGAGGTGGGACAGTGTGGTACCAAGTAAGAGGAAGGGCTATGCCACAAAGGGCCTTAAAACGAGAACTAGGAAGCAGGAGAGAACTGCACCTCTCAAGGTCTCTGTTTACCCTGGCACTGACAAGGTTCTGGCTGAAGTGGTCAGTCTGCAGCAGTTATGGATACACCCAGAGCTAGGGCAGGTGTAGTTGCCTTTAAAGAGCTGTAAAACATTACAAGAAATGTTTTGTAGAGGGAGAGGGTTTTACAAGATGCCAGCTTTTGAGATGAAAAAGTGGCTAAAGTTCTCAAACAGTAACTGTCCTGAAACATTGCCTTAGCATTTTTAAGTATTAATTTCAGCACAGTGATTTAAGCTCGAGGTTAAAGACAAGATCTCTTTAATTTCCAGATCCTTGAATTACCAGTAAAATGATAGATTTCCACAGGAAATAAACACTTGGTAGAAAATGTTTCCTTTAGTCAAAATGCCGGCTGTCTGGCTGAAAAGCATACCTGATGGAACATTTTCAATCTGTCTGAGCTCCAGGTGTTTGAACTGTGTCCATAAATGCCAAAATTCTTTAGTGTAGATCACATTTAATAGGACTTGTTTGGAAGTTTTTGGGCACAAAAGAAAACAGATATGGTTTGTTAGTTAGAACTTGAACTTTACAGATTATCTGCAGAATGGCAACCTAATAAAGATAGCCTCTGCTAGTTCTGTGTAGAGAGCATGATTGAAGCGTATTAGCTCCTCCCAGTAAAATTTTCCACACACTCTTCCACAGTCTTGTGGGTCTCTGTATTCTTCCATGGAACTTTTTCATACATTTTCATAACTGCTCTGTAAAACCACCTCAGAATAGAATTCCCATGCCTGGAAAATGCTAATGAACACGATGAACAATATAATTCTGTGATATCCTGGATTAAAAACCAGCTGAAGGATCACCACCTGGTTGATGGTCTGATCACAGAAAGATCATGTACAGTCAAGAGAGTTGGCTTCTTGGGATGCACTGAGTATGGGGAGATAAAAACGTCCCAGTTGCTCTGCAGAGGGGAAAACTGCATTTCTGTCCTTTAAATTCTGGCCTTGGTAAGTACTAATCCATGAATCCCTATTGAAATCCAAGTATCCTGCTCTCACTGAGGCACCAGAGCTCATTTATCCTTTTGTTAAAAGAAAGGTAAATTGTAGAGAGTATTTACATTAAAAAGAGAGGACTGGCCAAAGAATACCCATTAGCTTTAGTTCCTGTGAAAAATCAGATTTTACAACTGAACAAATACTCTTCCTAGAAGAGTTGCCAGTATCTACCTTGATTCATTGTCAGAATGATAGGGGGGAAAGTACAACAAGGCTGTGGAGGAGAAAGTGCTGTGCTATCAAACAGGAGAAAAAAGCTGTAACAAGGATGATACGACGTGGGTCGAAATCATGGGTAAATATGCTGCTCAATTAATAGGCTTTTTCTACCCTTCTAAATTCAAGATAAATTATTCAAGGCAGCATAACAGCAACGTCAGCGTCCTGAAAGGTCAGTAAGACAAGTAGGACTGAAAGACACAGACCGGGAAAGGAGCTCTGTCAGCCAGGCAGTCTGGGGCATTCAGAGCCTCTTTAGAGGACAGCAAGTCCCCGAGTGAGGGAATAAGCACAGGAAAGGCTTACCAGAGACCAAGCCCACAAACAGATAAGGTTTGAGGAAGAGACCAGTGTTGCTAGGAACTGAGAAATCATCCTCAGCAAGTGGTAAGTAACTAACCACAGAAAATAGAGTGCTGTCTCCAGTGTGGGAGTTCAGTATTCTAACAATTGAAACAGTTCCCTTTGTTTTAACCCATGTTTCTTAATCAAAATTGTTCATGTCCTGGCTTGATAAATTTATGCTTAGGTACCTGCACTGCAACATTACAGAAAAACTACTTTCAAGACAACATTACCTGCAATGCTTTCCAAGATGAAGATGTGGTTGTGTAAAGCAAGTGAAAATTTGCTTCTGAGAGTATTAAAGCCAGAACTTCAAAAAAGGCTAATGAGGTAATTTCCATGATTTGTTAGCAGGTAGTTTTCTTAGCCACTGAGTTTATCTAGAAGTCATCTTTGAGAGAAGTTCTAGCTAGCATGTAAACTCCAAACATAATCTTAATGTTTCTCAAAGCAACTGCAACTCTCCTTCCTCTCCCACAAAAGTAATGATCCATAAACAGTTCTGCATAGAGGTAATTTCATGTACTGGAAATGTTCCATACCTCTTGCAGTTGTTATAAAATCAAATATCCACATCCATACTGAAGCAGTAATGCAGAAATCTTACATACATTTTGATTCAACACTCAGGATTTTTGCAGGAAGAATCATTTGCTTATGTCATTGTCTTTGTTTATTGAAATATGATACATTTTATACTAAAAGAAACAAATTTTTAAGTGGGAACAAGTGGTTCATGAGCGAATACTGCCCAAAATCCAAACAATATCAACAGATGACATTAAAACATTCAGAGAAGCTCCCGTTTGACTTTAGACCAATACATATAATTTGAAGCCAAGTGGGTTATTTTCAGAAGTTCTGAACAACTGAAAATAGGGATATCTATTTTAGTTACCTTCTCATCCTTAAATTGTGTGTGAAGGCCACCAGTGCCAGTTCATAATTTTAACACAGTAAAAATGTGTTTCGTAATCATATAATCAAGTGTAACACAGAAAATGTGGGATGATTATATTAAAAAGCTTTACTTCACAGATCGGTTTATGGCATCTGGAACTCATTTATATTTGAGCGATAGCAACCTTTTTTTTCTTCTCCCTCCCATTTCAAATATCTTGTAGTAACAAATTTCCATTGCATTTCTTCTTTTTCAGCTTTGCCTTCCCACTTAAAATTCCTCTCTCCCATTTTTCTCCTAATGAAGGTGGTCCCATAGTAAATAGAGGTCTGAAAATTCTGTGTTCTGTATGCAAAAAGTGAGTCACTGGTCTGCTCTCAGTTGGCTGAGCTGACCCACTTTCTGGGCTCACGCATGCTGGGCTCAGCAATGCCCCAAGCAAGGCTAAGCCCAGGAAAGGGGAAGGGGGAACGCAGTGCCAGCGCCCTGGTGCCACTCAACTCATGGTTCCTCAAAAAGCTCCTTGAACAGGTGTCAGGGAGCATGGAAGCACAGAGGTGGCAGCCCTCCCTCTGGCCCACTGCCCAGCTGCTGTTTAGTCCACCAGTGTGTTCTGCCTACAAAGGGCACTGTCCCTCCCCACTCTCCATGGCAGCACCCTGGTACCCACCATAACCACCACTGGCCTCCTCCTGGGATACCTAGTGATGGGTAAGGATGGTTTGACCCACGCTGGGCATCCTTTCTGGAGACATTTTACCCATGAAGAGTCAGTCAGTCTCCCAACCAGCAGTTTCTCATTGCAGAGAATATTAGGTCTCTCCACAGGACTAAGGGAACCCTTCTTCTACCTCATTTCTGGCCCGTATGTTAGGAGGGGGATGCCTCCTGATGGATATGATACTTAACTGTTTCTGAATGGGTTTCCTCCTTTTCCTCCCAGCATACAGGCATTCCCCCGGAGGAATCATGGCTTTGACACTGAAAAACAGAAGGAATAGGTTTCTTAGTTTGGAGGTTTCTGTGTTTCAGACTGCTGTACAAAATCACAGCACTGAGAAAGTTCCGCCGAGGAAAATGTTTGTTCCTTGAGTGTGACATTCAGCAACACTAAAAAGCATGGTGGCATTAGTTAAGATAGAAGCTTACAGCTTATTCCAATTTCCTACCCTAATATTATTAGAATATTGATGTTTATGTTCAATTTTCATTTTTTCCAATTAAGTATACTACGCATGATATAAAATGCGTATAAAATACATCCTGTTTACTGGATATCCAATTTTTTTTCCCTTCCAGGCTCATTTCTAAATTCAGCTAAACAAATAAGAATGAATAATACTACCCGTCATCTGCAGGGAGGATTTCACAGCTTTTAAAATACACAGGAATATTATCTCCATTACTGACACTGTGACTGGTAGGTTGCAATTATTCAAATCAGCATTTCTCCAGATCCTCACATCCTCATTTTTAAAGGCTGGAAATATAGCTGTCGGCAGCTCAAGATGTGACCTGCAGTTTTGTGGTTAGCACTAGGACCCAATGCAGTGCTGACTGAGGTGACAATTTTTACACAAAACTTGGTCTTACTGATTTGTTTGAGTAATGTCAACCTTAGAGCTGTTGCAAGATGGGGAAAAGTCTTTGCATTCAGTCTGTTTAAGTCTTCTGGAGATTAGCTGAGTATCAACATCTCTTGATTTTCTGTCTGAAACAAGATTTTAGTCATGCTGAGTGCTGCTCAACAGTGGGTGCATGATGCCAGAGAGGTTAGCATATCTCAAGAGTAATTGCTGCTTTGTGTAAGATATAAAATTAAAGGGAACTTCCATGTCACTGAATCAAATCCCATTCTGGTGAACATGTGTGTCAAGTAAAGCAAATCATAAACTTACTGAGCTTAATTTTAAAACCATTTAGAAAGGCTTTCTTTTTCATTGAAAGACAGCTTTCTGATAATTAGAAACCTTTCTCCTTCCAGCTTAAATTTGTTCATGGTCATTTTATGCCCATTTGTTCTTCTGCCAACATTGTCTTTTAGTTTAAATAGCTCTTCCTCCTCCATTGTGTTTACTCATTGGCATATTTTTAAATATCAGTCATATCTTCAGTCAGCCTTCATTTTTCTATTCTGGGACAACCCAAACTCTTTTATTTTCCTCTCCTGTTACAAACTGTTTTTTCTTCCTATCATTTTAGAAGACCCGAATTGAGCCCAGTTTATTAAGCAAAATCTAAAATGTATTTCATACATGCAAGCACAGCATCCTTTGCTAAACTGGGATACCTTAGGTCTAGTGTGTTTCCCTCGTCTGGAAAATCAGTTATTGTGTCAACAGACAGCTATCAGGTTACTTTGTCAAAATCATTTAAATCTACATTCCATTTGTACTCCAACTAACTACAGCTGTTATTTGCTGTTGTTTGTTCTTTTCTTCTCACAATTCATTCTGAAATTATGCATAATATAGCGATCAGACTAGTTGCCTTCTCTCAAATGCAGGTTATGGTGGAAACAACAGTCATTCTCCAGTTGGTGCAGTGTCAGGCATAAAGTTCTTCCAGAAACAGAACCATTTTGTTCACTATTACTGGAATGATTTCCTGTGATGTCAAATGAGTGAGCTGCCTGTCCAAAGTTGATGAGGGATATGATACAGTGCAATAAATACTGCTGCAGGTTAAGATTATGCCACAGCCTTTGCTTAGATAAAACCTTCTTGCCACCTTCAAAGACCTTGTTAAGATCGTTAAATCTGCAGGTCCTTTTCTTTTTTAACAGTCTGCCAGTTTTTAAGACTACATCTACCCTCACAGGTTTCCTCCTTCAGTTGGAAGCTAAAATGGTGTGGAGATGCCAAAAGAACTGCAGTTTCGTCTGAGACTTTACATCAAAAGACATTTTCTTTATATTTGTGGTGGATTTACATTGTCTGGATTCCAGCTACCCACCAAACCCATTCTATCACTCCCTTCCTCAGCAGGACAAGGGAGAGAAAATATAACAAAAGGCTAATGGGTTGAGATAAGGAAAGGGAGAGACCACTCACTACTAGCTGTCATGGACAAAACAGACTGAACTTGGGGAATTAGCTTAATTAATTACCAATCAAATCAGAGCAGAGTAATGAGAAAAAAACCCAAATCTCAAAAATGCCTTCCCCACATCCCTCTCTTCTTCCAAAGCTCAACTTCACTGCGTTTTCTCTACCTCCTCCCCGCCACAGCTGCCCAGGGGGGTGGGGAATGGAGGCTGTGGTCAGTTCATCACACTCTGTCTCTGCTGTTCCTTCCCCCTCAGGGAAAGGACTCCCCACACTCTCCCATGAACTTCTCCACCAGGAGTCCTTCCCATGGGCTGCAGTTCTACACAAACTGCCCCAGCATGGGTCCCTCCCATAAGGCCAGTCCTTCAGGAACAGGCTGCTCCAGCATGGGTGCTCCTTGGGATCACAAGTCATGTCAGAAAACCTGCTCCAACATCAGCTCATCTCCATGAGGCCACAGGTCCTGCAAGGAGCCACTCCAGCACGGGGTTCCCATGGGGTCACAGCCTCCTTCAGGCATCCACCTGTTATGGAGCGGGGTCCTCCATGGGCTGCAGGGACACAGTTGACTCACCATGGGCTGCACCATGGGCTGCACCATCTGAGTGGAATCTCAGCTCTGGTGCCTGGAACACGTCCTCCCACTCCTTCTTCACTGACCCCGATGTCTGCAAGGCTGTTGCTCTCACATATTCTCACTCCTCTCTCTGGCTGCAGTTGCAGTTGTGCAGGCTCTTTTCTCCCTTCATTAATAGGTTATCCCAAAGGTGCTGCCATCATTATCAATGGGCTCAGCCTTGGCCAGCACCAGGTCCGTCATGGACCTACCGGACACAGGGGAACCTTCCAGCACCTTCTCACAGAAGCCACCCCTGTAGAGCCCCCACTACCAAATCCTTGCCATGCAAACCTAATACAATATTGTAATACTTTGGTGTTCTGAGTCCTTCCTGTCCATAATATGAGTCTATGACTCATAGTCCATGTTTCAAAACAGTGTCACATGCTAGACTTCCCTTCTCTTGCCTTCATGAGCAAAGTTAAAAGGAGGAGAAAGACTTGAACAACATAATTCAACTGAAAACTGAAAGTTCAATTTCCAAAAAGGGCAACTTTGTTTTAAAACCCATTCTGGATCAGTTGATTAATATGTGACAGCAAATGGAAATAACTAAAAAGACCTCAGTATTCAAACTGAAAACCAGGAAATAAATAGCAAACAATATGAACTAGAATTTATGGAGTGCAAAATGCTAGTTAGGAAAGATAAAGGCCCAAAGGAAAATTCACAAGTTGCAGCACTAAAGACAAAAGATAGTGTGCTGTTTAGAAGAATATTACAAAGAAATAAATTCTGAAAAGTGGGTACGGTCCTAATTAGATGGAGATGGCTTTATGTTAGAACTGCATAAAAGATAGGAGTGCTCAACAGATTTATTTCGAGTCTCTGAAAAGAAGGAGAATCATGCACTCCCATCAAACAAGAATTAGCCATGCACTCTTCAGGCTTTCTACAGGAACTTTCTACAGAATTAGGACAAAGGGTTACCATAGCAACATGGTATGAAGCACTGCCCCAGCATCTGAACACCAACGTCCTAGATACACATACAGCCAAGAGGTGCTTCTGCCACTACCACTAATGCCAGTACTGGAATGTGGTTGAAATGAGTCTGAGAATGCATGGACAGGAATAAAGACAAAGATGTTTCATGGCTAATGATCCTAAAAATATGCCTGAAAACAGCACTTGAATTTGTTGAGCTGCACAGATCCACAAACCATGGAAGTATTTATTTCAAAAACTGGAGAAGGGCGTGTGTTCAAGTCCTACCTGGACCATGTTTTCTTTTGATCACCTGTTCTCCTTCCCCTGCCAGCTCACCCATCTCATGTCAACAAGAAACAGGAAGAAGTTGGGTGGACAGCACTCAGCTGCTCAGAACAATTGTGCTCTTTCCTTTCTCCCTATTATGCTTGAGAGCCCTCATATTCTCTCCATGTGGTTGAGAAACCCAAAGAAGCAATCTTCTCCCACTCCAGCAGCAGCAAAGGGGGCTTACAAGCTTGAAGAACTTCAGGAGGAGGAGAGCTGGGACCAAAAGGAAAAAAACTGGTAGAAAAGAGTAGATGTGGATCATAATAATTTGCTTCTGTCAGATGCTTGTACTCACTACTGACATAAAGTCACAATGAATCTCTGAACACTGAGGAAAGCCAAAGGACTGAAAAACAGCTGATACATGATAATATATAAAGTAAACATAATGATCCAGCAATCCGCAGGATGGAAGACTGACATCCATCCCAACCAAAATACCAGAAAATCTGAAAGAAAGATGAATGACATCAGTTAGCAGAATTCTATGGAATAACATGCTCTTTGGAGTGAAACTAGCTCACTGAGAAGCTCACTGAGCTCCCCTCTAGATGACAGAGGAATTCACTTGTATTAGTTAGTAACTTAAGTTAGCAGCACAATATTCTGCTTTTTAAAAGCCACAACAAAGTATTACAGTGCACAGTTTCCACACGTAAATAATCTGTCAAGTGACAGAATAAAAATAAAAGTAATCATAGAGAAATCACTGCTAAATACGAAAAGCTTTTTAAAGACCTTACAGACATCAGGGTTCAATACAAACTCATTGGTGATAATATCTACAAAGTTAAAAAATTTAGAAGATTGATAAATAATGCTGAAGACACAGTGAAACAGAGCAATCTGGAGTACACAGTAGGCTGTCTCCCTTTATTCACAATGTATTTTAATACAGCCAAATGCAAACACTTGCATCTCAAAATAGGGAATGCACGTCATTGCTACTGAATAGGGACTGCATCCTGAAATGTGAGTGATTCTTGAAAGGAATTAGGGATCAAAGTAAAAAATGAATACAATCCACAGATTGAGCTGCCAGGGAGGAGCTGCTGCAAAGGCAGCTAATACAGATGCTAACCTAAGTGAAGTGGTTTTACATCTGTTTAAAGATATGATAAGACCGATGCTGGAACAGAGTGTACAGTTCGCATGTAAGTGTTTTTCAAGTAACGTTAGAAACTGGTAAGAGTGAGGAAAGAAGCTAAAATAAATACTTGCACACTGAAGAAATTTCTTTGCATAGAAAAAAGATTTAGGTGACTTGAGTAAAGTGAAGTACTTCCAGGGGAAGATATGAGTACTGAATTATTTTAATCTGAAACACAGCAAGCACTCAGAAAGTGAAACTGAAGCCAGATATATCCAAATAAGAAATAAGGCAATAATCTGTAACATCATGAGCATTTAAACACTGGAACAAGGTACAAAGGATTTAATAGGTCCTGTTGTCTTGAAACCACTGTTAGATGCCTTTTTGTAATGTGCACTTTACCCTAACAGAAGTTATACTTAAATTAAATAGAAACAGTTGAGTTGAATGCAGGCACACTCAGAAAAAAAAAAAATCTTTGGTAGCTATAGGAGGTCAGATTACATTATCCAATGATCTCTCCTTTCACTAAATTTTATGAATCATTTCCTGCCCGAATGTAATCACATACCATGCATTCAATGCCTGAGCTACAAGAAAGGGCTGTGCAGACCACAGCTTCAAGGCAGCACAGTTTTCAAAGAGGCAGTCTGGGAGCGAGGAGGTGGTGTGTTCATCCCTACCATGCCACGGCACCACGGTGAATTTCACCAGCAAAGCAAGAAGGGCATGGGTCTGGAAAGTGGCTTGGCTTTTCTCAGGGTTATGTGTTTCCACCTTGCATGATCAGCTCTGGAAAAAAACTTCCAATCACAATGGCTCATGAACAGGACAGAAATCTACCTGCCTGCTCTCACTAAATTAATTGTGATTAGCACGTCTGTGCCAAGTCTTCTGCTTCTAATGAAAGGTCATGTCTGAGGAGAAAATATGATAACAGTTTGGGATATATCCTTGCAAATAGCATGTTTCTAGCTGAAGCAGCCCCACTTAAAAAATAACTGGAACAAAGAATCAATAAGGGTTGTGAAAATGAGCCCCACAGTCAGAGTGCAGGAGCTCAAACTGTTTGGGTTATCATGAAGAACAGCAACAGAAAACTTCCGTGCAATAAGTAACCACATTACGTAGGAAACAAACATTTCGTGACAAGAAACAAACATTTCTAGCAAGATCCAATTTACTGAACTTGAGGCTAATTAAATCCAAATAACAAATAAATGACTGTCAAAATAATTTACCAAAGCCTGTAGAGGATTCTCCACCATTGAGCATTTTTTCATCAAAAACATTTTTCTTAATAAAACTAATGAACCTGTGTAGTAAGAATTTGTTGAAGAATGTCCGATGGTCCAGTTATACATGAAATTGAAACAAGATCACAGTGGCTTTTTCTGGCCCTAAAATTTCCTTTTCTGCCTCAGTTATTTCTCCAGTGAAAAATCAGAAGGCGAATTCTCAAACATGAGGAGTTGTTAGAAGACTAAAAAAAAGCATTTAATGCTTGATTTACAGAAGGTGTTCTACAAGTACCAGGGATCATATGTTGTCTGACAAACACACATTAAATCTTTCTTTAATTTCCTTTGAAGAAAATGTGTGCAAATCTGGCTATGTTTGGAGATTCTGGGGAAAAAAAAATCCAGCTTGCGTGTGTTCGGGAGGCTTGTTGTAGTCTGACAGTTATCTACAGCTTCTGCCTGGGCTGAGCACACGTCATCCCCTGCATTCCTCCTACAGGCATCTGCACTGTGCATGTGCATCCCCGTGCGCTTTGCAGGGCTCCCCTCCGAGCAGAAAGGCAGCGCTAGACCTTCCCTCTTGCGGTTCCTCCCCGTCCTGGTGCAACAAAGGACTCCAAATATAAGGCTCGGGAGCAAGGAGTTGGCCGTGGGAAGGGCTGAAGCTGACTGGGACAAGGCAGGGAGGGAACAGAATCAGAAGGCTTGTAGTGCTGACTCTCAGCACCCCTAAGACCTGCAGAGAGATTCTGTACCCCGAAACACTTCGGAAAAGGACCATTCGGGAGCATTGCTTTTGAATTATCATTAGGAATTCAAAGTAACCACTGAAAATTTGGGGGTTTTGCCAGAAATCAGGTGGCCAGCACCTCCCTACTGCAATTTCACTTCCAGGTCTCCTGTGGGCTCCTTTGCCTTCGCTGCCTGCCTTGTAAGAAGAAATCTGAGCACGGGGAGTAAGACTCCTGCACCGCTTGGAGAGCTGAGGGAAGGAATCGGGGCTCCACAGGGGCTGCAGGAATTAGGGCTGCATGATGCAAGGCACACGACTACAGCCTGGGACATCAGAGGCACCAGCCCTCGTTTTTTGGGAGCCTTGGTCTGTTCTAAAAGCGATGAGCACTCGGTACTGCAGCTGGAGGCAGCCAGCACCGAGCTCTGAATGAGCGTGCACCAAAGGCTGCGTCTTCTGGAAAATCATCCCCTGAGTGTCTGGCATTGAGTAACTGAGAATAAGTATTTCAGATTTATCACTACTAATAAGACCATATGTCTCAGCAGTATAATAAAGATTAATTCAGTGGTGGTTTTGATGTACTTAAATACTGAAGTCCCAATTATCACCGAACAGTCTGTGACAAAATTAATAGCACTGTGCTTGCACAGGATTTGAACAGCGTATAGTACAGAGCTGGGACTACGACATGAATGGGGATAAAAAAAACAAAATATGCAACTTCTGTTTTAGTATGAGATTAAGTTTAGTGTCTGTCCACACAAGTGAGGAATTTAACAGCTGGACTTGATGTTCTTAGAGGTCTTTTTCAATCTAAATGTTTTATGAATTTTTGTTTACTCCTCAGTTTCCTAATTTGCAAGTGCTTGACTTTAAAACACAGCAGCCCTTTGCTACAGAATGGATATGTAGCTACACTCTTCTTCTTTAGCAGAACAATAATTTCAATCATTATTCTTCCTTCACAAACAAGTTCATCAGGGCACTGAATTGTCTCATCAGCCTTTCTTTCTTAATATGTTTATATAAGAAAGCCTGAAATTAAGTTCAAGGACACTTCTTTTGAGCTTTGAGGATGTAAATAAATAACTTCTTAAAAAAGCTTAGATGCAGTTTCGTTGGGTTTTTTAAAGTGATATTTGAAAAATACAGCTGCTTTTAGAACTTCTGACATGCACTCTGTCACGTGAAGAAGGATACACATGGCAGCACATATAAAAACACACCAAAAAAAAATATCGGGCATATGTCTGGTACAATACTTTGTAGTTAGTAGACTGATATCTCTTTCCAGACTTGACTTTTGTCCTCCATTGTCTAAACCACAGACTTTCTGAGGAAAATATGGGGTTGCCACAGCAGTTGGACTTTTCACACGAAAGCGTGAGCAGTGATGAAAACTTTTTCCACAGCTGGGGCATTTAGGATATCGTCCGAACCATATGGATTATTCGATGGTTACCACGACAGTCAATCTTGCTTTGCAATCTTGACCTCAGTAGGGATATTAGCATAGCATGTTTCACTTTTAAACTCTCAGGAACATAATATCTTTGAGATCTCTGTCCCTCAGTTTTGTTTGCTGGAACCTGACTAACAGGTCACAAGAAAAGCAGATGTTGTGAAAGCATAAGCATCATTTCCAGAGCAAATCTGACTAAAACCAGTAAGATAGGTCAATGAAATATTTCTACCATGAATGAGTAGTGTAGCAAGGCCTCAGCTCAGCTGTCCTCTACCTTTAGCTAGGAGGAGCAGCTTTATGCTGGCAACACAGAGCTCAGTACAGAGAACAACTCAAGCATGCTTGTTAACTGTATATGTATTTTCTCAGACATGCTCTGCCCAGATTTAGCTCTGTGCTGTCATGATAAGGCTTCTAGAACTAATTAGTTATTCAATTTTATGCAGTTTGTTAGCTTGTCTTCAGTTTATCCTAAGTGAAGGATAAATATCCTTAGATAAAAGAGGATAACAGTATCCCTTTGAATTAATTGTGTCACGTTTTCTCACAAGACACGTGTGGCTGTGCACTGACTGCCTATTGGGTTGTTTTATCCTCAGGCCCCACTCCCCTGCTCCACCGTAAGGTGGTACATGCTCCAGCAGCCGCACACCACTGTGATGGGGCAAATTAGACATGTCACTTTGAGTCACAGAACTCACCATGGACTGCAAATGCAATTAAGGACTGGTCCTCCAAACCCTCTTGGAAGTTCACTGGCCTTCCCGGTGTTATTCTCCCAGCCACCTGTGTTTTAATACCCTGCTTTTCATTTGACCACACTTCAACGGTCTGAGATTTGGAGTTCCATTTGAAATACAATGATCTTTGGTAAGACTATTTATCATCCTGCATCCATCCACGAGGCTAGACTAGAAGTGTGGTTGTATGGAGTTTGTGTGGCCAGGTTTTGGTAGCATGGCAGCTACAGGAGTGGCTTCTGTGAGAAGGTGCTGGAAGCTTCCCCCATGTCCAACAGGGCCAATGCCAGGCAGCTCTGAGGTGGACCCAGCACAGAGATGGTGGTAGTGTCTCTGTGATAACATATTTAAGAAGAGAAAAAAAAAGGTGTTGTGCAAAATAAATTGCACTCAGAGAAGGGAGGAGTGAGAGAATGTGAGAGGAACAAGTTTGCAGACACCAAGGTCGATGAAGAGGGGGGAGAAGGTGTTTCAGGTGCTGGAGCTGAGATTCCCCTGCAGCCCATGGTGCAGATCATGGTGAGGAAGCTGTGCCCCTGCAACTCATGGAGATCCACAGGGATGCAGAGTTCCACCTGCAGCCCATGGAGAAGATACAGCAGAGCAAGTGGATGCCTGACAGGAGTCTGTAACCCTGTGGGAAGCCTGTGTTGGAGCTGGCTCCTGGCAGGGACCTGCAGACCTATGAAGAGAGTGTGTCCAATGACTGCCCCCCATGGCTTTGGGGGGATCCATGCTAGAGCAACCTGTTCCTGAAGGACTGCACTCTGTGGAAAAGGATGCACATTGGAGCAGTTTTTAAAGAACTGTAGCCTGTGGGAAAGACCCAGGCTGGAGAAGTTCATGGAGAGCCGTCTCCTATGGGAGGAATCCCACCTTGGAGCAGAGGAAGGATTCCTCTCTCTGAGCAGTGGGAGAAATGTGTGATAAACTGACCATAACCCCATTCCCTGTCTCCCTGTGCCACTAGGAGGGAGGAGGTACAGCTGGAAAGAAGCGAGGGGTGAGGGAAGGTGGTTTTAAGACTGATTTTACTTCTCAATATCCTGCTCTGACTTTGATATGTAGTAAGTTAAATTTATTTCCCCAAGCTGAGTCTGTTTTGCCCATGACGATAATTGGTGAGTGATCTCTTACTGCCCTTATCTCAACTCAAGAGCCTTTTGTTATCCTTTCTCTCCCCTGTCCAGTTGAGGAGGGGAGTGATAGGGTGCTTTTGGTGGGTGTCTGGCATCCAACCAGGGTCAACCCACCACAGTGGTGCAATTTTGGAGTAAATGCAAACAGCGTGATGGGAAACTCTGAGCTAGACAAAGGATAGATTAGAGGATTGAATAGATGAGATAGGACAGGAACATTACCAACCATTTCTAAGAACTTTCTGCTGTAAAGCCAAAATGGAACTTAAGTGGAAGTTTCATCAGGAAAGAATTGCTTATCAAATACAGGGACACTCTTCACAGTAGCCAGTAAGATTGGAAACACACACCAAGAGCCAGGCTGCCGTGTGAGTTGTCAAGCTTTTCACTCAATTCTTGCAAGTCTTCAGTTTAATGAAGTACATGAAAATCAGAATGGAAACTCAAAAGTTCCTGTTCTTTCAGGTACTGAATCTGAAAACGAAAGCAAAAATAAAACCTGATGTAGATAATAATTTTTATATAAATACAGTTACACAAGTTATACTGAAAGGCTGTCAAGTTTTGTCTGCTGTGCTGACAAGACACTACTCCAGCACCTTGCTTTGGATAAGTACTAAAATACTAAAATATAGTGCAAGTTCTTAATTACTGATGTATAAGGTCCATGCAAACATTATAAAGCTCAACAAAGCCAAGTGCAAGGTCCTGCACATGGGTCGGGCAACCCCAAGCACAGGCTGGGCAGAGAATGGAGTGAGAGCAGCCCTGGGGAGAAGCACTTGGCTCCAGGGAGACCTTACAGCAGCCTTCCAGTACCTAGAGAGGGTCTACAAGAAAGCTGGAGAGGGATTTTTCACAAAGGGTAATGTTTTTAAAGTTCACTTTAGGTTTTATGAAATGTTAAGAAGAAATTCTTTACAGTGAGGGTGGTGAGACACTGGCAGAAATGGCCTGAAGTTGTAGATGCCCCAACCCTGGAAGTGTTCAGGTCCAGGTTGAATGGAGACCTGAGCAACCCGACCTAGTTGAAGGTGTCCTTGCCCAAGGCAGTGGGGTAAGAATTAGAATCTTTAAGGTGCCTTCCAACCAAAACCACTCTGTTATCTATGATTCTGTGTTTTCCTCTCCAGAAACACAAATTTCTCCTTTGTATGCAAAATATTTCCATTATGGGTTTGAGATCTATGGATATACCAGCCTTTTTCTTTTGTTATTTGACCATTTCTGGAACATTCTATTGTAAATACGTTTACTGTTTTAGAGACAAGTGTCCAGAGACAAAAATATGTTTAAATACATTTTCAAATTACCTACAGTATTACTCTCTTCTAATATGATTTATATCTGTTACTACCTTAAAGTAGCAAATTTATAAAAATCAATTCTCATTAATAATCCTAGCAGTGTTGTTTTCTATATACTCATTGAAGTTTTGATCATGCATTTTTAGATGCAAAAATACTAATTTTCATAAACAAGTCAGGACTGCAAGTATTTTACTTCATATAATTAGAGCAATAGGTGGAAGAAGACTTGACCTCTTGCCTTCAAAACTCCTAGAATTTTATTTGTCCCTAAGATAAAAAAGCAAACATTTTATCACATCACATCCTATCACAATATCACACATCATAAAGCATTTGTTACTATCCAAAACCACCTGACACTTATAGAGAAGCTAGTATTAGATTTACTGATTCTCATCCACTCCTGAAAAGTAATAAACAGGCATTTTTCATGGAGTGAAAATCGCAGGGAATCTCCCCAATTACAGGGTAGGAGAGAGCTCTTTCATCTGTTTTTATAGCCTGCCTTCCCTCCCCAGTCCCTTAACACCCGTCTATCCCAAGACAGAAAGATTTTGTTAATCATTGCAAATGGGACTGAAAAGACCCTCAAGAGACTGTACAGAACATCATTCCCTGCTTCACACAGAAGCAGCTGTACCAAAACCATTCAGAGGTTGCATATCTGAGAAATGGCTTGTGAGCCATGAAAGACTTGTCTGGTTTTTTCTAGCTAAATCAATTGATTTAATAAAAAAGTGCCACATCTTTCTAGTCTTTTACATGCTTAGGCCATCATAGCTGTAACAACACAGCTGTTAAACCACTCCCCAATGATGCTTATACTGAAGAAGTATAGTTTCTATGAGTACCCCAGAGATTTTATTCCAGCACTTAACTACCACTAAAATCACAATTTTGTTTTTCTAAGCATCTTAAACTAAATTTTCCTTACTACAACATAACATATGATTCTACCATCATTTCTTGCCCTGACATGAACATAAATTACAGTTTAAATTCAACTAACGTTGCAGTTAATCCTATATTTCTGATGATTTTTAACTTCTTTGCCTTTACTTTTCTTGTTTCTAGACAAAACAATTATTCTAATCTGATAATGCCTTTCACTCTCCTCTGGACTCTTAATTCTATCTGCAATTTTTTCTTAAGTACCCTGCTCCCAAATGAGTGCAATACTCTTGCCGAGGACCTAGCTGAACTGAGCAGGACAAAAATATTCATGTACCTCAGAAAAAACACTTCTATTCTTACACACCATTTTTACAACAGTGCAATGCTACTGACTCATGTTTAGTTTGTGAACCACCACATTTCCACATCCTTTTCACCTCAGCCATTCCCCATGCTATATTTGAGTATATGATTTATTACTGACTAAAGATAAACCTTTGCACTAAACCTTATAGACTCATATCCTGGTTGGTTTTCTGGAGGTTGTGACTGTCAAAAATCACTCTGAATTTGACTCTGATCTTCCTGAGTGCCTGAAACTTGTTTGGTGACCTCTGCAGGCTGAATGCCCACATGCCCTGACCCCTCATTTGAGGCATTCATGAAATAGGGAACAGTCTGATAGATCCTGCAGAGTCCCAACCTGAACGGTAATCCTCTCAGTACACCCCTCCAAAATCTCTAATGCCTATACTCCTTGCCAGAAAAACAACCTCCTCAAATCTTGATTACCTATAAATGGCCTGAAACAAGAAGAGCACATGATATTTGTGGAATGATTCCTCATTTTAGGACAGGGAGAGGGAGACTCAATCTGACAAGTGCACTAGGAGTTCTCAGATATCAGAAAAACACATTGTAGAGAAGCAAATCCCTGTGAGAGACAATGAGGCCAAGAAGAGCTGCTTTCCAAACAGTGATGCCCTGAGTGTAAGGTGAGAGCATAATATTTGAAGTTTCAGAGAAGGAAAAAGTTAAAGACGTTACTTAGCATCACAACTCCCAGGGATCTGCAGACTACTAAATATAGCAAACAGCAGCCAGGAAAGAGAGACAATGCCCCCAAAACTGCCATGTATTCAGCCTCACTCTGTTTCGGCTGAAGTGTTACAGAAGAGGGAGAAACCCTCTAATGGTGGTTTTTTACAGTCCTAAGAAATGACAGAACTTGATTTTATGTGAGCACATGTTTTCAGTATGGAATGTACTGAAAGCTAAACATACTGAAATGAGCACCATTCAGCATCAATACTTACACAGTTAAGAGAGTAAGGAATAAACATCTAACGTATTTAGTGCATGCACAGATATTGCTGTTGAATACAGAGCAATAGCTCTGGTGCACCAGGCAGCACTGCAGTCACAGAACAAACACATGATTGCAAACACCATGTTTTGCAGCCCTAGCTTCATATGGATTGCATCATGCAAATTATTTGCATTGCCTGCAGATGCAGCCTTAATTCAAAAGCATAAGAGAGTATGGCCCAGCCCTCATGCAACAAGTACCTGGGCACAGATTAAATGCTTTGTTCACAAATGCTCCTATTGAAGACCTTCCACTGATATGGACAGCTAAGCACTGCCGCCTTCCACAATTTTACACATCCATCCTGCACTTGCCCTGTCACTGCACATCAGAAGCAGCCTCTCAGAGGGAAAGGATAAGATTCAGAATCAGATTTCAAAAAGGTAAAGGAGATACACAGGGTCTCTTGTGATCGTAGCTGCACACCTGTGAACCTGAGGGCTACACTTGAGTGAACAGCTCCTACCTCGTCTAAGCTGAAATAGTTGTATGACACACTGGCACAGGGGACCTTGGGGGTTCATAACTATTTGGGATGTATTTAGTTGGTGTTATGTTGGCATAATTTTTTCCACGCCATCTGTGCAACCCTGTAAGTCCACCAATTCTAGTTCTGCAGTTACCTATGACATATTTGATATGTTGACAGCAGTACCACACAGCCAGGACTAGCTACTGAAATATCAAAGTTCAAGACTCTGAAGATAAGTTGAATTAAATCCAACATGACTGTGAACAGCTCTGTGGGAGCTCTGGACTGACAGAGACATACTTCTAAAGCATTTTCGTCTCAAGGTGTTCATCTGGTTACTGACTCTCAGTCAAATTCCTTGAAAGCACCTTGAAATTTTCATTCTTCATGCAGACCCAGAAGGGTCACTTTCCTATATTAGCATGTACCTCTGACATATAAGTGACCTTTTGCACCAGCTGGTAGCTGACAGGAAATTGATTTCTGGGGCAAAGGCTTTTTTTTGCTTCTCGTGCCTTATTGCAGCAGTGCCCCGCTCTGAGCACCAGAAAGCGCAGGACTGCTGCAGAGCCCTCCTCTCCCGCTTTGCCATGGCCGTGTGGTGACAGTGTCCACCACCAGTGACCTGTCACAAACATGGCAGTCAGTCAGTAATTGTGTGGGAATGTTCACATTGGCAAATATTCCGTTGCCTACCTCACGGCCAAACCATGATGTCTGTGCTCTGCCTGTACCAGGGAGGCAGGCAGGAGCTTCCTGCTGTCCAGGTAACCCCCTTCAGGTGGGAACAGGAAGGGGTGAGCAAAATCCCACTCATGCCACTCAGGCAGATAGGGTTAGGAGCTGATGGATTGTGATTATCTGAGCTATAGCTTATTCCTCATGGGTAAGCCAACTGAAATCGAAAACATCAACACTCTTCACCAACAAGCTTGTGTGTGTGGTCACAACTCAAATAAGAAGCAATGTCTGAGTTAGGGCTACAGTTATTCCATAGTGAAGACAAGTCCATGTTATCCAACATCCTCTTTCTGGCCTTCAATTTTAATGGTTATTCGAACATTACTGTAAAAAAAAAAGCCCTGGCTGACACTTCCTACCCAAACTTGGCAATTCCTTGAATTTTCCTCCAAAATCTGCTTTGTCCTAGCTGTCTCTGGGCACAAAGAGNACTTCTAAAGCATTTTCGTCTCAAGGTGTTCATCTGGTTACTGACTCTCAGTCAAATTCCTTGAAAGCACCTTGAAATTTTCATTCTTCATGCAGACCCAGAAGGGTCACTTTCCTCTTAAAAAAAAAAAAGGCTATAGCCTACTTGGTACACACCGAACTGCGTATTTGCCGTCGTGTCCCCCTTCTTTGCTTTGACCTCAAAATGTTTGTAGAAATTGTGATCTGCAGTTTCCTAGTGGCAATTTGCATAGAGGGCCAACAATGAAACTGCTTCTTTCAAAAGCAGCAGCTCCCGCTTCTGCTAGCCAAGTANATGCCACTCAGGCAGATAGGGTTAGGAGCTGATGGATTGTGGTTATCTGAGCTATAGCTTATTCCTCATGGGTAAGCCAACTGAAATCGAAAACATCAACACTCTTCACCAACAAGCTTGTGTGTGTGGTCACAACTCAAATAAGAAGCAATGTCTGAGTTAGGGCTACAGTTATTCCATAGTGAAGACAAGTCCATGTTATCCAACATCCTCTTTCTGGCCTTCAATTTTAATGGTTATTCGAACATTACTGTAAAAAAAAAAGCCCTGGCTGACACTTCCTACCCAAACTTGGCAATTCCTTGAATTTTCCTCCAAAATCTGCTTTGTCCTAGCTGTCTCTGGGCACAAAGAGACACTCCCACATCCTTTACATTCCAGTTGGGGCTAATTGAACTCACATGTCAGCATGAGTCAGCAGTAATTACCAGGAATATTAAGGAAAGATTTGGCACCGGACTTTGATAATTCAATAGCAGAGCCCCCATGTTCGGTGGGGTCTGAGATTGGATGAAACTCCTTGAAAACACGGCAGCAAAACCTGCACTGAGTTCTCTTGTCTCGTTCGACTACGCATGGGCAGTTCCTGATGCTGAAATCATCCTTACCGTATTTTTTTATACACCTACAGAAAGGAAAATCTAATGGAAAAATAATTTCTGAGTACTAAATTCTCCTCACTGGAGTTTAAATCTGTTTATACACTGAAACCGATGAATCAATATTAGACCGGCTGGCTGGTTTTTGTAAGCACTCGCATTGCAAACAGGGCCTAGAAATGCATTTCCTCCTTACAATTCCTGAGCAGAAATCTGAATTGATGGGAGGCTGAGGTAATAACATACCTCCCCCCCTCCCACGGCTCAGTTGAAATTAAAATCCTGAAACAACCTGACTTTTCCACATAGGGGTGTTCGTTCCCCACCGCTCTTCCTGAAACAGTCCCCCCTCCGTACACCTTCACCCTACAGGCTGTGTAGCCTTGTGCTTCCAGAGCCGGGGGCTGGAAGTGTTTACACACCAGCCCAACACAGCCCATAAAATCTTAATCTTCTCCTCGAGACTGAAGAACACCCAAATACACTTTTATGGTCAATTATGGCAAAAAAATCGTTTGTCACAAACATATATATGGAGGCAGAGACGCGGTGGATGCGGCAGTGGAAAGTGAGGACTGTCTCAGCCCGTGCTCTGGCAGGGGATGCCGGCAGAAGCAACAGTGTTAAAGTCACCATCAAAACCTTAGCTGGAAACTCTACCAGGATCTTAATATCTACAGAATAAGGTACTTTGTTTTTCACGGAAATAAATTCTTGCTCTTGGTTGCAAATTAACCGAGTGTCTTGCCAGTGAATTTGATCTTGTCAGTCATTAAGTCTCTCACTTAAATGAAATTATTTAGTCTTAGCCCTGAATCATAACACTCTCTATGTGTTCGTAAAAGAGAACTGTTTTATTTTATCTACTACAAACATATGTGCATCAACATTCTTTTCAACAGACTACTTCTGAACCCAACCCGATCATTCAGTTTTATTTAAATCCAGTCCTGGTTGTCTTTCTGAAACCTCCAACTACCAAACATCAAGCATATTCTTGGTTTTTATCTGGTGGGTTTTGTTTCTTTTTATTCTCTGGTTTAATAGTCCATCTCCTAGAAACTCGCTACATGACACACAAACATTTTTTGTGTCTGTCTTCAGGAAAAAAAAGTTTTTTGCATGATATAACTCGGTTTTACGCTATTTAAATTATTCATTAAAAAATACATTAAACTACAGCTTCACCCAAAGAGGTACAAAATTCTTGTTTACTAAACAAAGTAACACGAAGTCAGAAAAAGCACCAGAGCCTTTCCCTCGCTGTTTTTTTGCCCTTTGGTATGTCAAACTGAAACACAACAAGAATCCGTAGCTCTGAAGTTATAAAACGCTCGAAATTATTTTCAAGGCAAGTACTGGCTGACCCTGAGGCAAACCCACCCTGTCCAGCTTCAAGCGAGTGCACCTGGGGCTCGAAAGTAGCAACGTGAAACTTTATTTCACTTGTCTTCCCCTCGAAAGGTCTCTCGAAGCGTCAGTGGAAAGGATGTGGCCAAGGTGCCGCGGCAGAGACCTCCGCCGCCCCGGTTTCAGCCCTCGGGACACAGAGGCACCGCTCGGGCATCACCCACCCATCGGAGCGTCGGCGGGCATCGGCACCCCCGGGGCTCTCGTCTGGGAGCTGCGGAGGGTCAGTGACGCCCGGCGGGAGGGAGCGCGGCGCGTCCTGCGCGGCTGCGGTCCCAGCACCGCCGACACGGGCGGCGGGACCACCGACACCCCGGGGACAGTGAGGGGCGAGGCGGCCGGAGCCGACAGTGCCCCGGTTCCCCCGCACAGCCCAGGCTGAAGCCTCTCCAGCCCGCCGCGAACTCTCGGGATGCAGCGACTTACCCCACGGTGCCCGTCACGACCCGGGGGTGCAAAGTTTCTCCGGGCGAGTAGCAGCCCCCGGCCGCGGTGCGAAGGTGCGGGAGCGAGCGGCGGGAGCGGGCCGGAGGGTGCCGGGGGTGGGGAGGATGCTCGGGCGCCGTGTCCCTCGTGATCCNGACGCCACCGCTGCGTTCAGCGTCCGTCCCCGCCGCGCCTGCCGCCGCTCCGCCGCGGCATCCAGCGGGGAACCGGGGGGAGGCGGGACCCCGATGCCCGCCGTGCGGTGCACCTGCCCGCGCCGCCGCGCAGCCCGGCTATCCCGAGAAGCTGAAAGGGAAAAGTGCCGTGCGGATATTTCCCCGCCTCGCCGATGTGTGGAACAGCCTCAATTCCCCCTGCATCGGTGCCTCCGGAGGGGGCTTCCCTCTGCACCCCGGCTGCCGCTCCGCCCGCCCCGGGGTCGCTGCGCTTGTCGCTTGCGCGGTTCCCGCGGGATCAGCACAGCTCCCCCGGCATCCCCGGTGCCCTCAGCACAGCACCGCATTCACCGGGTTCTCCTGGAAGCCGAGTAGCAGCTGGGATAATTTCTTTAACTAGCAGTGTTTGTTTTATTTCCCCAGAACCTTTTGCCGGCGGATTTCTGGCTTGTACTGAAAGCGGCAGGGGATCCCGGTCAAGCGACGAGGCCTTTTGCGAGAGGTGTTAGATGTTGGAGCTCGGTAAGTACCTAAAGTGGCACTTGTATGGGAGGCTTAAGGAGAGGACAGACGAAACCAGAGAAGGCTGATGCAGAAAATCCAAGGTAACAAAGTGAAAAACAGTCCTCTCCCTGGTGAGGTGCCAGTCCTCAGCAAGGAGATCCAAACTTTGAACCCCCAGCAGACTTCTGGGTCTGGTTGTTGGGGCCAAACTGCTCCTCAGACCTGGACTGCCGAGGTGTCCCCTCAGATGTAGATGCAGTGGCAGGTACCACCCATCAAACAGCAGTGCCCTGCACCCGCTGCCCTCATCCCAGACCCAGTGTCTCAGCTGGCTGAGATCTATACCCACAGGCAATCCTCTGGGAAAGGTCAGTTATCCAGGCACAGGTGGCAGGAATATAGGGGTAAAAAATATATTTTCTTTCCTATATGTGTAATACAGGAAAGCAAAGAATTCCACTTTTGCATAGAACAGTTTGAGTCAGAAGATCATCTAGTCCAACCCACCTGCAAGGGGCAGGAGCATCTTCAGCTGGATCAGATTGCTCGTACAAACGGACCTTGAACATTTCCATGGATGGGGCATCTACCACCTCTCTGGACATCATGTTCCAGGGTTTCCCAGCCCTCACTGTAAAACACTTTCTTCCTTTCACCTAGTCTGAATGACCTAATAGATGTTTCATCCATATGAAGCTTTACTCTCAGGTTGCTTGTGCTACAGACTGAATAAAAATGCAATGCCTGAGCACTAATTTACTGGGGGGGGAAGAGGAGAGGAGCAGGAGTATCAGGGAGTACTTGAGCCTTCTCCTGTCTCACTCTGGACAGTAGGTGAGGAGGGTGGCCCCTGCCTAATGGTTGGTCTCCATGGTTGCACTCTTACAGGTTCCCAACTTTCCCAGCTCTCCAGAGCTGTCTCTCTGAAGTGCCCTACCACCTGAACTCATTATCACTATTAAGTCTTTGGCTTGACTGCTCATGTCTTGGTTTTAGCAGGGAAACTGCATTTTGACAAATGGACCCACATAATAAACTTCCATTTCTCTGTTGCCCATGTTGTTCAAGATGAGGGGAAGCCCAAACCCCAGCCCTCCTGTCCTGTGCTTAAAGATGGAAGAGCCCAGCTCACAGGAACACTATTGTTCCAGCAAAATAGAACCAGTCAGTGTTGTTGATTGCTCTGTTATATCTTCCCAGACAGAGCCTTGGCTATAAAAATAGATGCAATAATCCACATGGACAGTTGCAATTGTAAATGGCATTCAAAAAGCAAAAACGGAATTCATAGTGTGACACAGACATATCCCCAATCCATCAGGATGTGACACACTGGCAGCGCGTCTGTGCCAAACTATGAGTGTCGTCATTTACTTTTCCTCCGAATGATATTTACGATTGCAACCTTCGCTGTAAATTAGTGTATATGTTTTATATCGGACCTTTTCTGAGTGGCTTTGGTATTGTCTGCACTTATTATCTTCACAGGATTGAATGCAAGTTAGACCACTTGGGCCACAATAAATCTTCGGGGACTACAGACTGTGCTTATGTTAGGAGGATTTGCCAGCATAACCGTACCAGCAAAATTCTATCTGGCAGAGGCAAGCCCTATGTTTGGAAAGAGAAATCAAAGGCCATCAACACTGAATAGCTCTCCACTAGATGGAACAATGGCGGTTCTGCTGCCAGGCCATTGACAGGGAGTGATTTACCCAGAAGACAATTGGGGGTTGGGGGGTGGAGCCCAGAAAGTGCTGGATAATGGTGAGGTAGTCATGGGACTGCTATTGTTCATCGCTGCTCCTGGTGAACTCAGTGCCACAGAGGAGAGCCGGGGAGCTAGGAGGTGTCTTGGTGTGTGAAGACACATCAGAGATCGTTGACCAGGCATGAACCGGCTTTGAATTAGAAATGCTGTCACCACATGGTATTCAGGTCGCTCTAACAAATCTCTTCCTGAGCTTGTCTGACTGGGACTGGGGCCCCAAGCTAGCATATGTCCAGCTTGGAATTTGGACTCTTTTGCACCTGTCTGCATTGGTATGTCCAAAGGCAATGGTTCAGATGCTTTATGGGAGCTTATTCCACGTACAGCTGAATGACAAAGCCTACAGAGAGAATATTTCTGCTGTGTTCTCTTCACTCCGCGGGTTTTACATTTTGTTAAAAGTAATTACACTTGCCATGCAAGAATTGTTTTTCATAATCTCATGCTGCTGACTGTTTATACTTATACCAGCTATGTGCAGATCATTTTTATACAAGTTAGGCTTACTGAACAACCGCCAGATACTTCTGCTTTCCTTCTTGAATTTTAATTGCTTGCTTGCCCAGCATCTATTTTTAAAATGGAACTGTAAGTGGAACAGTAAGTTCCATCACTCACCATAGATGCAGCAGGTCAGTGCTCTCCTTACTGCTCCTTCACTCCTTCTTGCAGGAAATGTGGAGGAATTATTAAGGAAACTGCCCAATGTGACCATCCATGAGACTCACTGATGGTCTATAACACCAGAGACTTGAAGTGCTTCACCCACTTATTAAAATTTTCCTGAATGTGGTTTCAAAGCAGGCATCTTTGAAATATCAGTCTTCTTTCTCCCAAACTCCTACTTGAAAATGTTCATTCAAAACACTTGAAGTGTTCATTCAAAAGGCTGATTTGAACACTGAACTTAAGACTCATCCACACCTTCATTTTCAAGACCACATGCCATCAATTTCTCACATAACTCCACATTTCATTTCTGGAAAATAATTATTTACTTCTGTCTTCTTATGGTCAGCATTATTTCAAGCACCTACATAATCAGAACATCCATTTTATCTCTAACATTGCAGCTTTTTGACTGTAACTAGTTTCTCATCTGTGTCCTTTCGCTTATTTTTTAATATTCTCCATTATTTTTAGACTATTGGGAAGGAAGGTGATCATGTGCAGGAAACTAGCAGAGCTTCCAAGCCAATGTAATTTTCTTTTTGACCCTTTAACTAGCACATGATATTTGAAAAAAGAGACAGACATTCTTAATATTCTCCTAAACACAAGCATTTCCTCATGAAGCAACACTGGTTGCTTCTTATTCCTTCCACACTGCTTTTATAAACTCTGAAAGTACAAAGTGATTGAAATACACTCAGTCTCCAGATTGCCAGAGCTAGCAATTTCAAACAATTTCAAATTAACTTCTTTTCTTTGAATAGTGTTTCAGAACTATGCTATTTCAAGGAAGGAAAAAAAGCATATGAGATGTTTGGATAACATTCTTGTTAAACTGCAAGCTGTCCTCACTTGGGATTTAGCCCCCAGTTTAATCAACTGATCATAATAAATGCAGAAGAAGTGAAGTCACAGCTCGAAAATCATCTTCATGCTTTAGGTTTGGTTTGGATTTTTGGGTTTTTTGTTGGCTTTTTTTTCTTTTTTTTTTTTTTTGTTTTGTTTTTGTTTTTTAAATTTTCCATGTTGTGCTTAGCTGGTATTTGGTACCTCTTTAAACTTAGATACTTCTAAGTATTGTCTTTATTAACCTCAGCTGAGTGTGTTACATAGCAACAAAAATTTCATTGTTCGAGCTACTTTTGCTTATATTTACCACTCCTTGGAAGGCTTCAGGTTGGTAAGGCTGATGTTTGCTTGAAGGCTTCCAAATGCTGCAGAGGGAAAAAGAGAACTTGGGCTGCTGTGCTGCTGCTGCCTTCGTGCAGGGACTGCTGCTTGCTTGCTTGCTAAGCCAGAAGCCTGTCTGGGAGCCTTGGGGGAAAGAAGGCTGAAGCCACTGCTCGCTGGTGCCTGGAGCAGCAGTAGAGCTGAAGTCTCAGGTAGCATCACTCTGGAAGTGACAGTGACCTTGGCATTGAAAGTCAGTCACTTTTGCTTTTGCTTCCCTGCCAGGGGGAAAGTTGGCTTCAGTAAGGGTAGGACCTGGTGTCTAGCACAGAAGGGATAGGTGGGTGCCTGGAGCATAGAAGCACCTTTACAAGCCACCAGAGAAAAGGAGATGAAAAAGAAAAATGGAGTGTCTTAAATGCAGAGAACTCAAAAGAAGAATGAGTGCTTATAATAAGATACCTCTTGGATCCTTCTCTGGCTTCTGTGTGCTCCATTTCTGTTTCTACAAATTCCCCTGACCTATCCTACATAGAAGTCCATACAAAGCTGCAAGCTGCAGTAAAATATAAAGAGAAACATTTAATTCAGTCATGTTGAGACTGGAGAAAAAGAAAAAAAATGTTTAGAAATTTATACTCTATTTTCCCAATGGAAGTAAGCAGAAAGAAAATTATAATAAAATATTTATAACAACACATTATGAGATACCAAGTATGTTTTGTCGTATTATTCATTTATTGTAAGAAATCATGCAGTCAGCTAAACAAACTTGATTTCCTTAAGTATTAAAAGAGAGTGCTAAAACAACAGACAGAGCAGAGCCCTTACAAGTCATTATTGCTTATAAAAAATCAATAAATAACTGCATTGTGTCAGTGAATTTTTAAGTCAGTTCATTCCACATGGTCCATCTTTCCTCAGACAAGTCAGCTGCTAAAAACAAGCAATAAGTCATCCTCGTTCTTTTATTTTAATACTGTAAAGAATATTTGTTTTTATAACCAAATTGATTTAAGACTTAGCGTGGCCACAAAACATTCTAAACAGATGTCTAACTTGAGAGACACTAATAATGCTTTCTTTCCACATAGTTACAGAAATTTGGGGTGCATGCAACCTGAAACCTAGACTTTTAAGCCCAAAGGAAAACACATTTAGAATATAGATATATTATTATAAATACGTATTTTTGGTAACGTACTCCAGTGAATAGAAAACATGCTTGCTACACAGCTCTGTAACTGAATTAAAAGCCATGCCATCCAAAAAGTTGTTATGAAACATTGGATTTAGGTACAGAGGAAGTATCACTATGTTAGTACAGTGAATTTTTGTTTATAGCTGTAGAGGGCCCAGAGTTGTGAAAATTTTTTATTGACACATCTATGAAAAATGTGATATATTGCATAGCCCATGAGCTTTCATGATTGTGTGTAGCACTTCCTCTGGTAAGCATCCCAAATGTTTCATCCTGAGAGATGGAATAACAGAGGAGCACCAAATGCTTCTTCCTTTGACCTTGGGCTCTGAGTTATGACAGTATGGTAACCATATTCTCTTGAGAAAATTGCCTGCTGCCTTCCTCTGTCTGGTGCATTGGCTGATAAAGTGGGAGCTGCACATTCATCAGACTGTTCTGGAGCTTTTCCAGTAGAGGATTAGGACTGCGAAAGAGGCTAAGCTCAAATCAAAGGGGACAAAACCAAACACATTGAAGAGGGGAATCATCTTGTTCTTTTTCTGAGTCCTGTATAAGACAGAGGGTATTTCTTCTATGAGGTAAAAGCTCACAGATCTGCTGTGGAGCTATACCAGTGCATCTCATCCCTGCACACAACTCACTTGGACAGTGCAGGCATCAGGAGCCAGTGTGGCTGGCGACAACCGATCCCACAGTGCTCCACCACTGATTCTCTGCCTCTCTTAACCAGCTCCTTCTCTACAGCCCTCAACAAGAGACTCCTTGAGAAGGGCAAATGAGGCTGTTTCCTAAAGGAGCCTCCATCATATGAAGCAGAGTCACATGGGAACAAGTGCCAGGCTGTGATGTGCATGAGTGAAAAGGTGGCGCTGGTCAGGGATGTCCTTTGCTCAGTTCTCAGTTCTTTTGCGGAGAGTTTCCTGAGATATTAGGAGCAGCCTTAAACTGCCCCTCCCAAAGAACAGCTGCCCATAAACTGAGGATAAGGCACAGCTGACTTATGCTGTGGAAGACAGAGATGTAGAGCAATTGTTTACTCATGCTTGGGATGTCCTTACGAATTTCAAACTGTCAGAACAGCGCTTGCAAATTGTGGATGCATGTGCACATACATATTGTGAAGAAGGGGAAGGTAGAAGTGGGGACATTTTTGTATTTTCATTGAATTTGAAGTGTTGACTACCGTAAACTGGAATTTGATGGTCAGTTTGAGCACCTGGAACTACTAGGTTCCTTATGGAGGATTTTGAGGAATAGGGGGATTGTACAACTGAATGAGAACTCTGCACAATCAAGAGCTTCTTGCCTATCCTACCATAAAGTATAAGTCTTGGTGGGAAGTGCCACATAATCTGTTGTTTTCCCCCAGAAAATGGTTTGGCTGTAGATATTTCATGGGCATGACTTGGTATTACACTGTGATATATACTTTGCAGGTATTATGCACTGTGCTAACAGTAAAAGTTCAAAATAAGGAAAAGGAAGAATTTGAGATAATATTACAAACAGAATGAAGTTACTGGAGTAGACTGCATTCCTCAGGGTTGTTGTAAGAAGACAGGAACCCAGTTTTTAGATCTAAAATCGCTTTGCTCTCTTGAAAAGGGGAGAAGTGAGACAGGTATTCATCAATTCTTATAATTTTTGTCTTTCTTGGGGTTTGTTTTTCTCTCTCTTTTTTCTGTCATTTCTTATAGTATTACTAGAATCATCATTAATATTATTATTTTATCTGGGTTTTTGTTTCAATTATCAAACTGTTCTTAACTCACAAGTTTTATGCTTTTTTCTGATTCTCCTCCCCATCCTCCTGGGGGCAGGGAGTGAGTGAGAAGCTGTGTGGTACTTAGCTGCCAGCTGGGGTTAAACCACAACAACACAGTAGTGGTTTAAATACTTACATGCTGATAGAAATTGGGTTTGGGAATACTGTAGCTCAGAAGATAGGAAGCAGATAGGAAGGCCAATGGGTATTCAAGGCCAAACATGAGGTAATCAGACATCTTGACCCTACGTCCTCTTGGAATTTCTGTCTGAACATTGCTGGAACCCAGGAGTTCATAGCTCTATGTGTGCTTTTCTTTCCCTATTTCCCTCTTTCTCTCTTTCCTCTTCTTGGAATTTTTGAGTAACTTAGAGTCAAATGGGATTAGAGTTGGTTAATTTGAATGGGCCAAGTTAATTCTTTGAGAGGTGTTGTATGTTAATTGAATGTTGCACTAAACATTTTGCCAAAGTTTCTCTGATTTTCTAAAGTTGCCAGTAAAGTCTTTTTTGTTGTTTTGATCTCTTGAGGATATCTTGTTGGTATTTCTCCCCTGCATCTAACTCAGAGTACATGAACAATCCTGAGCCCTGTTGAAAACCTCATCAGGTGAGATGTTTGGGGCCTTACACCTGTCCTCATGGGGTTTGGCTGTTCACCTTTGCTATATGCTGTGTTTCCTCTGTATCAACTGGCATTTTTAACAGCCATATCCCATTCAACCATCTTGAGTCCCTCTTCTGCCAGGTCATCTGGCAAGTTTAATACTTTCACCTTCCTCTGCTGTCATCCTTGGCCTTTCATTCTCTGTCTACTCCTAAAAGGGTGGATTTTCCCTTAAGATATTAAATACTTCTAGATTTAATGGTTAATTATAAAACACACAACACAATTAATTATGGAATTGCTTTAATTCCTTGGTGGACACTTTAGATCTTGGGGACAAATTTTGGCATTCTTTGTAAATACAGGATACATAGTACTATCAGGTCTCATGCTGAGTATCCTGAAGTTAGCTCAAAGCTAATGAAGTGTTAGAGTTTTGGTGTGACAGGCCAGCTGAACTGGATGGCACTAGACCTTGACACTTGTTTTTCCAGCTCTGGCCTCTCTGGCTTTGTCCCTTGCTTCCCAGATACTCACCACTTGAGCAGGGGAGGAGATTGCTGTCTTCTTTTACTTTTACTCTCCAGAAATAAGGGAGACAAACTAGAATAAAACCAGACTGAGATGGCATACACAAAAGAATGTGCAAGTGTTCACATTCAGTCATTTTCACTAGGGTGTTAATTCTGATATTCCAGTAACCAAACAGAGTGAAGTAAGGAACATATAATCTTTTCCTTAGGGAGTCCTAAGGAAATTCTTCTGGCACATTTGAGCTTTGAAATCAGCATACCAACCCCAGGCAGAGAGTTTTTACTATCTTCTCTGAAATGTTGCCGACAGGACAAGTGTTCTCAGGGGAAGGAAGCTGGCTGGTGTTGGAGCAGGAGGATTGTGTGCCATCTCCCATTTCTGCAAAGTCCTGTCAGGCATCAGCTATCTGGTGCACTCTTTCAGAAGAAATCATCAATCTTGTTTCTTGGCACTTGTTGTCTGTCATCAACATCTCTTCTGCTGGCCATGTCTAAAAGTGTGGATCTGAATGAGAGTACCATGCCAACAATCCTGTCCAATTTCAGAGCTGGGAGACATGACAGGAGTCTTGCCAAGAGTGCTGTTTGCCTCAAGTGGTGTTGTTGGCCACTTTCAAATCCTTGATCTTCCTTCTATGCTGTAATGTCACATCTGCAGCTTTAAACAAGCATTATAGTGTCAATACCACCAAGGGTACCAGTTTATGCATCTATACAGGACTGTCTGCATCATCACTTTACCCCAGGGGTAGGCATCTGTTGTGTGTGATGACCAGGACCAACTGATAAACTCCAGAAGGATTTGCCAGTGTGTGCCTGTTGTGTCCTAGTCCGTGCAATTTGGCCATACCACAAAATTACAGTGGAACAGGATGCCATTGATTCACTTTCACACCAAGAGTAGTAACCTGCTTCACATTTCTCCCTTCACCCTTCCCATTCTTCCCATGAAGCAACAGGTGGAGCCATGCCTCAAAAGCAAGAGGCAGCTGCAGACCAGCAGGACTTTACAAATGGCTAGGCAGCCCTTGACTACGCTCCTGTGATTGCCCCTATGGATGGAGCAGGTTTGCATATCCCTCTGAGGCATTAGATCACCTGGGGCAGCAGCTGGACTCAGTGTGGATTCTTAGACAGGGGCATAATGGGACAAGAGGTTGTATCTGGCTCCCTCTGTCTTTCACGGGAGTTGGAGGCCTACATCAGGGCTGTTGCCAGAGTCACCGTGGTGTGGGAAGCTCATCTACCATCACCAGGATTCTGGTAGCTTTCTTGCACTGTCTTTCCTCAAGAATTCTCTTTAAATCTCCTCTATGTGCCACTTTTTGCAAACGGAAAGCGTTTGCTTGCTTTTGAGTGTCCAGATGTGCAAATTTATTTTCCTGATTTGGGAGTAAGAGGTTCAAGACGCCTTAAGCATTTTGGTATGTGTGCCTGAAAATTGAATCCACTTCCTTTTACAGTTAACCATTGCTTGGCAAAAAGGCATATATGTAAAAATTGGTTGGTGATGCAGAACATAATACTATGGTCACAGATTTAAACTAATGGTGAGAAGCATATAATAATGTCCTTTTTGAAAACTTCTTGTTAGTTTTGAACTTTCAGAACTTTTGCTTATGTTGTTCTTCACCTGTGCTCTTGAGAGGCTCATACTGCATGTTTAAGGACAGAAAATCACATGCAAACTCTGGTTTTGTTTTAGGTTCTTAGTGAAAGAAGCTAATATTAGGAAAAAATCATGGTAAGTATTTATAATACTGTCACAGCAACTTCTGCTTTTTGTGTGTTCTAAGCAATTGAACCAAGAGAAATAGATTTCTGACTAATAGGTAAAATGACAGGGTGCACTCCATTTCCCTCTTCCTCTCCTGCTCCAGCATGATCTGCTAATGTTATTCACATTCTTGTAACTTTTAAGGACAGATATAGTTAGTGAGGGATACAGAACAACGTTTGTTTAAATCTTTGTTCTAGTTGTAAGGCTATTCTGTGGAATCCCTGGGGGAAATATGCTCCTAGAAATTTCAGTACATTAATTTGTGCAATTCCATTTGAGATTTCTATTTTTTTACCAATAATTATTTATAATTAATTTGCATTGTGTCATCTCTCCAGTTATTTGTACAGGAAATATGCCATCTGATGGTTTGTAGTGATTCTCAGATACAGCTGAATTGAACTAAAAAGTGAAATAGCACATGTGCTGTTGTGTCTGAATTGCACTTTCTTGCTTTCTTTCCTATTTTCAGTTGATCATTGGAATCTGGGAGTGCTTATACCTTTTTATGCCTACTATTTTACAAAAAGGATGTTGTGATACAAGCAAGCCAACTTAATAGCCAGGAGGTTTCAGAAAGAATAGTCCTCCTCAGCTGTGCATTCCTGCATCTTACTGTTGTCCGTATGTATAGTATGGATTTCATGACTTGCTTTGCAAGCTTTAAATTTGAAAAGTAACTCTTGAGGGAAAGGTGGTAGAAAATCAATGGTTTGCCCCCCTGTATTTGAGAGTCCTACTTCCTTTTAAGGGTCAGGGAAATAATTTCAGGTAGGAGTTCATCTAATAGTTGGGTTTGTTCAGTCATTAGATGACTGAAGTTTTCAATCAAATGTAATTAAAGACACAGTTTTTGTATGGTCAAGTGTACCTCTTTATGCTCTGCTAGAACTTCAGTTGAGATGACTGCTGTGGAGTGTATGTCTTCTTTTGGAGCTAATGCAAGTGACCAGAAATGTGCAGTAAAATGGGGTATTCATTCTCTGAAATGCTGTTGCAGCTGTAGCCTTGTAGCCAGCTGGTGTCTACTAACAAGCTCTGACCTGAGGTTTTTAGTTTGCTGTGCTCAATAAAAATGCTTTAGTATTTGTGAAAAGAACTGAAATGAAATCTAGCAGGATATTTGTAGGACTTAGATTTGCGTTCCAGTCTTGAAGGTGGTATCACATAGGAAGCTGGTGAGAAACCTGTCTGTCCTCAAATGTGATAAAATGCTAAGCATGGTTTAAAAGGATAACCTCCCTTTTAGCTTGCTTTGGTTTGTGGGCAGAAGACCCCAAATGGGTGTTGAACACTTCTGAGTTTGGCTAAGAAAAATAGAGAAGACAGAAGTTTTAGTTAAGTCTCTTTCTTGGGACTGTACTGCAAACAAATTGCTGGTACCACGGGTGGCAGTGCTGTACCACAGCATGGTACTTGATGTCAAGTGTGTTCATATGGCAGACTAAGCTAGCCATGCTAAAATGTCTCCTTTTCCCAGAGTATATGCCCTTTTTTGAGATGAGCAGCTACTGGTGAATATGAAGAAGGAAGATTTGTTAGCTTTTGTGACTATTTTTGTTTTGTTTTGTTTTGTTTTGGGTTTTTAGGGTTTTTTAGCTTTCTGCAATCCTGTGAAAACAGGATGAGAGGACACATTTTGAATTTTTTATTGTGTTTGCTGCAAGTTACATGAGGTGTTTCACCTTTTTTCTCACGCTTGTTCTGAATGTTTTCCTTTGAAAAACAGGATGCGTAGATTTTGGCAGATAAACTGCATATACCGTGTGACCTCACTGCTGCGAGAGTAGAGGGGAGAAATTGAGAAATTAGGAAGAATCCTCATGGAGATCAAAATTCTATGTAGAGTCAGAAGGGGAAAATGAGTAGAGAAGAAGGCAAGGAGGCCTCTATTCAGCACAGACAACCAGTTTGAGTCATTTAAAATTGATTGGATGATAAGGGTTGTTATGCTGTGTTACTGAACTTCCATTATTTTATTTGGGGAAATAATTTCAGGTAGGAGTTTATCTAATTATTGGGTTTGTAGTGGAATGTAATGGAACTCCATTGGAGAGAACTCCAGTCTCCCAAGCAACTTTTTATGCACTATTGAAAGTAGAATCTGGTCCCCTTTCTACACCTCTACCAGTTGTTCCTCTACAGGTACTCCAGATAGGAAGGGGAGGTACTCCTTGTCTCCTTTTCTTCCAGTATTAATTGACCATGGAAAGGAAACTTGACATGTCCTCTTTTCTGTGCATTCCTTTTTCTGGAAAATCATCATCTGTGGCGGGGAGGCAGATGCAGCTGGCACATAACTACCAAAGCCTCAAACACAGACGTAGGAATACTCTAGAGATCTGAAAGGAGCAATCCGTGATTGTATCGTTTCATGTGTCATGCTTGTTTTGCTCAGCTGTGAATGTCGGCGAGGAGACGGCTTCGTTTCACACTCAAACCTCCTCTGCTGCAGATGGAAGCGTGCAGCCGCCTCCTGAAGTCCTGCTCCATAGCATGCATTGCTTCTGCCTGCAGAGAGTACCTGCTGTTCTTACAATTCATCATCCATCTTCTCCTCTGGGTGGGCAGGGAAAAGAAGGATTAAAGCAGTGAAGGCTTGGAGAACAGTATGGGAGAATGGGTTGGGAATAAAATGATCAAAGCTGTTTAGGGGACAAGCAAGTAGAACTGTTTCCTTAAAGGCCATCCTTAATCACTACGTCTGCTGTGGAAAGGCCCATCCACTCTATACAGGTGAGGTATCCTCTCTAGATAAAATCCCTGCACTGAAACACTGCCAAGACTACAACAACACTGGTTGCCTGCAGACCGTGGACAGATGACAGACTGACAGGAACATTTCAGAAATTCCTTTTTCATCCTGTTTAAGTGCTTCAAAAACCTATTAAAAGCTTTCCCATTGTTGTTTTCTGCAAAGCAAGTCTGTTTACTCTGGCCCTTTTCTCAGTAAAGACTAGTAAGAAGTAATCACCATTTCATTCTAACAGGTAGCACTTAAGTTTCTTCTAGAAAAGAGAGAAAACCAGAAAAGAAACAGTCTCCTATCTTTTTCCAGACATCATTATTTCTAAATCTCTCATCGTTCTTGCTGCCCTACTTGGGTTCACTTTTGGGGGGTCTTGTGCTTAAAATGAGGCATTGCTTCAGTTCACTAGTAGCCTCTTACCTGAAACCAGCACTCCCACGTGGCCAGATCAAGATAGGCTGATGCTTGTCCAGCATGGCTGAGTTCTTCAGTGAGAAGGTAGGTAAGATGTGAGCAACAAAGCAGCTTACTTACATTTTCCTGGAGAAAATGTGGGCCAGGGAACATGAAGATTCTGAAAACATAATCAATATAGAAATTAAGTGCTCATATCTGTCTTTAATAAAGCCTTCTAAAGTTGTCCAGTGGATACTTTACAGACTTCTAAGACATCTGTTTTTGCTACATTCAAATCTTTGGAGAGAAGGCAAAGTACATATTTGTCCCAAACCAGAACTCTACTCTGTATGTCATTCTTCTTTCTTCAAAGGTTATAGAGACCTCTTCAGAATAATTTGTGGGGGGTTTTTCCCCCATAAAAAGACTCTTCAAGGTAATATACGAGGCCTTCTTTAGAATTAGATGGCCCCAAGCTGCTCATTGCTTTATGTTAATTCCTGTTTATTCCTTTTATTGGGGGCTAATACACCAAAAGAGTGACGAGATTAATTAAAACAGCCTGGCAAAGCTGTTTAGGGTAGGGGACCTGCACTAGAATAGCCTTAGCCATATTTGAATGAAGAGCTTTGTAGACTGTGTCAGGGGTGGCTGTCATGGTCGGGAAATTTTCTTGCCTTAGCAGTGCCAGCCTTGTGCAATAGCATTCCCCATAGCTTTAAGGATGACAAGTCTCAGCAGGAAGAAAAAATGAAGCAATGGTGATTTCTGGTGGTGTTCTGCAGCAATTTGGAAGCTTTCCACCTTCAAGGCTCCATTTCTCAGTATGGAAAAAGACTGTGGCTGGAACTGGTACTTCTCAATGCTGCCACTGGTAATCTTGCCTTCACTAGTGATGTTGGGAGGGGGAAGCAGGAGTGGGAGATATTCACGGTACATTGCAAAAGGCAGACCTGTAAGACTTCTACTACATTCTTACTACCTGTTTTCAAAGTGTAGCTACAGCATGAAATCTGTCTGAGCAGATCGCAGAGACACACATTAACCAACTATTGAAACCTGCATATTGCTACCAGCATCTCCAAGTGTGTCTTGCTCCTCAACTGACCTCTGTGTTCTGCTGGTTTTTTTCCATGGCATGTGCCATCTTTCCTAAACTTTTCACAAAAACCTATGCCATGTAGAAACTGAAATCGCCGATAGAAAAGAGCTCTTTCCCCTTCCAGTAGCTGACCCATTTCTTGTGATCATCTGTGGAGTAAGGACAGACAGCTCAGATCTTTGCCTAGGAAAAGGAGTGGACTGTTCCTCTGCTAGTCCCAAGAAGGTCTCCTCCCACTGCAGTGAGACAAAGAAAAGAGGAGGCATCCCAAGCAGTCCCTCTTGCATGCCAACTGGAATGCTGTCGTTTCTGAGTCACCCACCGCTAGGGCTTTGAGTGCTCTCTTCACATCCCTCTTATCTTCTAGTCCAGCCCTGACAGACAGTGTGGAAAGAATGTAAGTGGTGTCATTCCAGAAGTCATCCCCCGCTGTCCTCATAGCCAGAGGAGAGGGTTTGAGGCACAGACTGTGTTGCTTTTCATCTCTACTGGGCCTCCTTGGTCCCAGGCTTTAGGCTTGTCTCATGGGGAGCAGAGTTTTCCTGCTATGCAGGCATCTGCTACAAGCCACTTGCCAGCAGAACTTCTATGCACTGAAGATGCGTTTTCTGACTCTGTTCTTTATTCTTTTTCAGTCTAGCATTTGGGTTAAAACCAAGTATTTTTAAAGCACAAATGGGTCATCATCACACCATTTTGATCATCCTGTGTGGACTTAGTGCCGAAGTTATCTTTGCCAGCTTTTCAATTCAATTGTTTGGTTTTATTTAGATAATAAAGAGTATCTTACACAGCAAGGGAATGAAGACATATATGAAAAAGGAATAATCTTATCAATGTATATAATTACCTGAAGGAGGGCTGCAAAGAGTAACCAGGCTCTCTTCATTGGTATACAGTGACAGAACCAGAGGCAACGGGCACAACCTGAAACATAAGTGGTTCTCTCTAAACATCAAGAAACACTTTTTAACTGTAAAGGTGACTGAGCACTGGCACAGGTTGCTCTGAGAAGTTGTGGCATGTACTTTCTTAGAGACATTCAGGAGCCATCTGAAAATAGTCCTAGGCAATGGTGTCGGGGTGACCCCTGCTTGTGCAGGGAGCTTGGCTCAGACAACCTCCAGAAGTCATTTTCCCACCTCAGCCTTTCCATGATCTGCTGTGATTCATGATTCTGTGAAAAAGACACAATAAAACTTGTTTAAAATTTAGAATACTCACTCAAAGTCAATTTTTTCTGTCACTACTATAAATTATTGGCAGATTCATAGTTTTAAAGTGTCTTTTTATTTCAGTTAAGTATAGCTTGTATATTCCCTAAGGAATATTTTGCTGAGGAGGAATTAGATAGTAATCAACTTTGTATCAGAATATGGAATTTCTACCCATTTTCTACCCATTTTGCCTGGACCTCCTTCGGTCACAGAGAACTATACTGCACAAGAAACGACAAACCAGTTCTTTGATGAGTCACGCTGCTTATTTTTCTGTCCAAGTTCAAAGTCAATGGATCCTGGCTTTCTTACTACTCAGAAGGAATGGAAATACAGAGACAGAGATATGTGGGGTATTCCTGTGACAAGTGCGTCAGTCTTTCCCTTAGTACATTTCTCCTGTGGTTTTTGTGGTATCCAATAATGATACACACCATTCTCACTTTTGAGTGCATTCAGTTCATCTGGTGCCTGATCTCTGACTCTTGTTTATTAGTTGCACTGTTGACACACTCTGTAAACCTAAAAGCAAGGAATTTATCATGAAAACATAGGTTATTATCAACAGCACAACAGTAATTCTGTGTACAGTGGTCAAAGGGTCAGATATCCTTGGTGGTTTTATTTGCAATAGCTTTGCTGATGTATTAGTGTGGAAAAGAGGGTGAAGCCTGGTGCTATTCTGGACATGAGTCCTTCACAATCCTACCCCCAGGAACCACCCCAAGTCCCCAGGACAAAGAAGTAGCCTTTTAACTGTCTGTCGATTTGTTACCTTTGTGTATCTGACAGACTTCTCAGGTGCAGAAATTGCTATCAGGCTGGTGGGACAGACAAAAATGGTGTCCAGAAAGAAAGTGTGGAGTCAGTCATTTCAGAACTGTATGTTGGAGTTGCTGACGGAGCAGTGAAACTACAGCGGTATCTGGTGGAAAGGAGGAGAACTGGGACAATCCTGTGAGGTATATAGTTCATGCAGGTTTTGAACATCCTGAACCCAGTTTTCTTGGTGGCATGGGAAGTGTCCTCATGCTTCCTGCTGAGATAAGTGGTACAGTCTTTGGGTGAGGGTACTGATACATGCCAAGAGAAGGAAGGCAGAGCAGAGCTGGTTTGGACCTGCTTCAAGGGGTCATGGCTGTAACACTTTTAGGAAAGAGCTCATCTATCATTAATATTTGCACTTTAATAAAGCACAGAGCTCAGACTCACAGATCCTGCAGGAACTGACAGTGCTTCCCACAGCTGTAGGTCTCAGCAAGGCTTATCAGCTTGGGCATGATGTCAGAATCAAAACACCTCTGGATACTTATGAGGGTCTACACATTGACAAGTAAGCTTTGTGGACAGTGAGGGACTTGGGAGCAGGAGGGAGAACCTAAGGAGTTCTCTTTGTGTCAGCTTGGGTCCTGTGGACTGGCATTGATCCAGAACTCATGGGCCCTGGCTGAACTGACCCAGCTCTGCCACTGGGCATCTGCATCCCATATACTCATCACTGTGTTCCAGCAGTAGAACACTTTGCTGAAGCTACTAAATGTGAGACAAAAGCTGACACAGGTTCTCTCCCCATGTCTTACCTTCATTATCTCCTCTACTGTTCGCTGTGTTGCCCATAGTTCCTTTATCCTGCTATCACAGTAACACCAAAGGTTCACTTCCAGGAGATGCTGCATGCTGCTGCCTGGTTGAGCAGTGAGCTAATAAACCTTCCTGAATATCGGAGCACTAGGTAGTGACATAAGATGCTCAGAAAATACTGGGATTTTGCCAAAGGTAGTGAGCCCCCATGGACTCAAGCTAATAGATGTTCATCTGACAATGTAGCCCAGAAACAGCTTGGCTATTCTGCTGACAAGGATAGTACAAAATTGGTGGATAGCAGTAAACTGGCTAGCAGGAGCACTCCAGACGCACCCAGACAGACAGTGGTCTTCAGTTACTTGTTTACATTCTGTTTCTTCAGTAATACAATAAATATCAAGTTTCCACTCTTCTGGAACTTGAGATAGAGATCTGTCGCATTTTTCAGTCTTGGCACAAATACTCTTTATAAAAAACAAAAATTGGGGGAGGAGGGGGAGTTGAAAGCAGAAAACTTGTCAGAGATAGTTCTTTGGCTAGAGTTAAGGAAACCAGTAATATCTGTAGATTTGACTTCATGTAGTTTGTGTAAGTGCCTGGACAGCAGGAGTCCACAGGTTTCTCTTTATTTCCCATTGCAGTCTTCTCTTTTTCCCTGAAGTGACTGGAAGCAGAGAACAGTTTGTTATTCATTCAGTTTATTCTGCTTACATAGCTTACTATTTACACCTTGAAGTCTCACTCATGTATAGAAAACTTCTTGATGGTTTGTATATTACAAGTATATTGGAACTCAAAAAATATTTCTGTGTTTATGAGCTCTGCAGGTTTGACCATGCCATTTCTAATGAGATCCCAGTGGCCAGAGACCACAGAAAGGGCTCACTCATGAGGAGTACGAGCCCGTCTCGGGCTTCTTCCATCCTGCAGAAAAGCTGTGTCAGCTGCTGACTAGAGTGGGGTGCATCTCAGTTGATGCCTGTTTATAGCTTTTGTATTACAGCTATCCCATTGAAATAAAGGCCTGTGGGACTGAATTTGCATTCAGTGATAGAGGGCCAAGAGAAGTGTGAGAAGAAGCCTGTGAGGCTTTGATGCCCAAGATGAAGGAACCCTGGGCAAGCAAGATAGGAGAGAGAGTGGGGAAAAAATAAAATAGTATGCCTTTCTTTTGCTTATAGGCATTAGATGTGGATCCTGTTTGCCATTCATTTATCTCCTAAGAAAATAAACTTGTGGAACCCTTGGGTCTGTAATGTCCTGAGACAGCTGAAGAGGCTGGGGAGGCAAAAAGGAGAGTGGGCTGCCGTGTTGATTTGGCATGGCCTGGTTTTTGATAGCGGGGCAGACTCACAGGAGTTGCTTCTGTGAGAAGCTGCTAGAAGCTTCCACCATGTCTGACATGGCTGAAGATGAACAGGCGGCTGGCCCAGTTAGAGAGGTTGGTAACTCTCTGTGATGACATATTTAAGAAGAAAATCAAAACAGTGCACGGGGAGTTTTTTCCTGGGATGGCAAGGCACCACTGCCGGGGCCATCCCAAGGCAGCGCGTAGTGATGCTCCACTGTGCCTGCTGCTCTCTCAGTGCAGCCCACGGTGAGCCTTGCCTGCCTGGCTGCCCCTGGCCAACTGCACCGCAGGCAGAAGGGCAGGGGCAGCAGTGGTGACTTCTCCTGGTGTCCCACATGAAGAGATGCATTAAATAGCTCCAGCACTGCAGTGGCCACCACTGCCCACGTGACGGCAGCAGGGCAGCCTGGCTGGCAATGGAAGCATGACAAGCGATTTCCCAACACAGAACCCAGACAAGATCAACTTCTTGGCACTGCAGGATCCTACAGGAATCTTTGAATTAGTGGAACTTGTTGACAATGGTACCTATGAGCAGCAGTTTTTCTTTTAGTCAGAGAAGAGGAGGAAGAGAGGAGATGTGAGGAAAAACAACGTGGCGGCACCAAGGTCAGTGGAAAAAAGAGGGAGAGGAGGTGTTCCAGGCATCGGAGCTGAGATTCCTCTGCAAGCCGTAGTGAGGACTATGGTGGAACAAACTGTCCTGTGGTGATGCATGAAGTGCATGGGGGATGCAGAGATCCACTTGCAGCCCATGGGAAAAGTGGTCATGCTGGTGCAGGTGGATGCCAGA
>VZTZ01007955.1:232551-255283 GCA_013400955.1 Drymodes brunneopygia | reverse complement strand
ATTATTAATTAATAAATTTATTACTCTGTTCATAATAAATTATACCTTTAAATTTGAACCTGTTTTGTCCTTAGAGTGTTTTCTCCCAAACCTCATCTCAACTCATGAGCCCTTTGTTAATTTTTTTTCCCTCTCTCTTCTGCCCAGCTGAGAGCAAGAGAGGGGTGAGCAAATGACTTTCATGGGTGCCTGGTGTTTGGCCAGTGTCAAACCATAAGATCCGCCAGGACTGCAGTGGCTGGGGCAGGCAGCAGAGCCATGACTTGCAGCCAGCAGTGGCAGTGGCTGCTCTGGTGGCCAGTGCTGAGGCCACTGCCTGGAGAAGGAACACTGATGGTGCCTGAATACCAACCCCCAGCTCACCAGGGCACATCCAGGCCAAAATGGTAAGCTGGGAGCAGAGTGCAGCTGCTAGTGGCTGTCTAACCAACCATGCAGCGCTGAAAGTTAGATTGGATCAGGGTGATTGTCTGGATGTCTTTCTTTCCTATTAGTCAAGTAGGTTTTCCAAGTTTATATGTTGTTGCAATTTTTATTTTTCCAGGGCCTCTTTCCTTGGGTCAAAAAATGTGTAGTCTAGAGCCCTTTTGTTTAGCTCTCAGCTTGAGAGTGGGAAAAAGTTACTCATGGCTGAGTTCTCTGCATATAATTTAATTTCCTGGGTCTATGGACAGTCATTGAAACTGATTCTATTTAGGACATTTGTAGCAAGAGCACCTAGGAGTTGAGTTGAAGGGTACAGGTATGCTTTCTCTGAAAACCAAACCCAAATAGGAATGCTACCAAGAACGGAGGACTTTGGTTATTTTGTGTGTACTTCAGTGTTATCTGTGCTGATCAGCCTCCTCAGTATTTGGTTGTCTTTGTTTTCATTTTCACATGAACACAATGATGGTGCTTTTAAACTGAGGTATTTCAGGCACTGTCTTACGCAATTTGCTCTTAAACAGCTGAGACATGGGTGCCTATCTGTCTATGACAAGGATTAGTTTATTGCTTATTTAAAAGAGATCTTGAAAACTTGTTTATAACTGTTTACATACAATTTTTTCAACAATTCGGATTGCCTAAGGCTACGGCATGTTCCCTGTGCTTATGTGCTGTGTGTAACCCCCATGTGGCCTCAGGCAAATGGAGTGGTTAAAAGATTTATGCACTATGTGGATAAACAAAATCTGGGAGAATTTCCCTGAGGCTTTGCCTGGATTGGCAAAATGGTGTGATTTTAAAGCATGATAGTTAGTACCTGGTATTTCTCATATATGGCTTGATGAGGAAAAACCTGTATGAAAGAATCAGGGTTTTTAAGAAGCCCTACTTAGGCATAGCAGATGCTCACAACTTGCCCTAACTAACATTTTATAGAACAGCAACTACCATCATTGAAATAAAACTTTTTTCCTTAGAGTAGACATAACCTGGCGCAAAACAAATACCTTGAAGACTTTCAAGAATTTCCCTGACCAGGCCATGCAATGAACACATCAGACAGATGGAAATTTAGGGAATTTCTCTTTCTGAGTAGGAAGCAAAGAGTAAGCCAAAATCTCCTGCGGGTCAGGATCCTGCCCTGACCCTTGTGGAGGATTTCCTGGAGCCCAGTATCAATGGGAACACTTCCACAGGCTGAAAAATTGGAGGATTTCACCTGCAATGTGTTTCCCTTGTTCTGGTTTTGCGTTAAACCCACAAAAGCCTAGAATTTAGTGGAGTGGGAGTACCCAAAGGATGTGGAAAGCCTTGCTTACCCTTACTCAGCTTGCAAGCAAAGTACAGCAGGCTATATATAGGCAGTGTGCAATACTGATTTCTCTAGGGAAGTGATTGAACTTCTCTCAGTGTAAACCAGTCCCTCACCGGCTTAGCCCGAAACGAAATAAAGATGCTGGCTTGGCTTCCAACACCGACGAGGAAATAAATTTTAAAACAGCCCCATCCGTGGCAGCGGCACCGCCGACCCTTGCGCGGCATCCCTGCCCCGCTTTGGAGCCCCTCTCCGGGGACAGCTCGGTGGGTGCCGGGGGATCCCCCACACATCTGGGAGCCGCTCGCAGGAGCAGCTTTCCCGCTCAGGAGTCGCGGGCGCGTCCCTGGAGAGCGGCGGCCCGGGGACGGTCCCGCTCCTCGGGGAGGAGCCGCCTTCCTTCCCGCTGGGAGCGCTCCCGCGGCCCCGGCCCGCGGCTGCCGCCCGCTGGAGGGAGCGGGCAGGGCCGGGGCGCCCGGGCTCTGCTCGGCCCCGGCCTCTGGCGTTTCGTGCTCTGCCACCGCTGCCTCTGGATCGACTCCATCGCCGAGTTCCCCTGGAACGGCACCTGATCTCAGCGGGGCGGCATCGGGACGAGGAGCAGCCCCAGTTACCTGAGGGTTGGCTGCCCATCACTTCTCACACTCAGGATTACTCTGCTAGAGCTCCTTTTTCTTTTTCTTTCTTTTTCCCCTCCTAATTAAAAAGCCATTCAGCAATCTTTTTTATTCCTGAGGGGATTTATTATGCATTCAGCTCATACTAGTTCACCAAATTCCAATTCACAACCCCAAACGACTTCTCCCATTAAGATGGCTGGTGTAAGACATCCTCTCTTACCCATCGCTTTGAGAGCTCACATCAGCACCCTCGCCTGTTCAGTTTCAACATCGGTGTGAAGTGTAGGTGTGAGATCCAACAATATTTTGGTTTTGCACTCCCCAGGGCTATGTGGGGAGGTGGCACTTCCATATCTCACCACTACCCTGCCTTTATGAATCCTTCTAATCCTCTTCTCTGCTGCAAGCCCTCAGGAGCCCCTGTCAGATGCCTGCCCCAGTGATCCAGAAACACTACTGACTCAGAGTGTAGGCTTTTCCCTGTAGGCTGTGCATGCCAGTTCCAAATTCAGAATTTTGTCTTTGCTTTGAGATGTCTTTGTGAGCTGGCCCATGGCACAGAACAAGCCAGGCTGTACCATGTGTACGCCTTGCCCTGTCACCACTCTCTTGGCACAGTTGGTGCCAGCTGTAATTGCCTTGCACACTTCCCTCAAGATTATTCCTGCTACTAATGCCCTTGGAACATCTCTAGAGAAAGTTTTGACCAACAACTGCTTTTCAAGTGCTTTTATGCCTGGCAGGTAAGCAGATTTAAAGCCATTTAATTTGGACTGTTTCTTTTTCATAAATTATGCTAGACTGAGGCAAGGAGCTTATCAATGTTCATGTGATTTTTATCAGTGCAGTTACCTTTTTTATCACAGTTCTGACTTTGCCTAAGAACAAAAGCAGATTTATTTGATAAGGTTGTGGAGTTTTTTCTGTAGAAGGGACACTAATTTCACACAGCTTTCCCTCATTACCCTTTTCCCTCAGCAGCCATCAGTGGGCCTCCAGGTGTCAGAATTTTCCCAGTCTTCTAAGATGAGTATCAGTTGAGCAGTAATGGTCAGCCATTATTTCTCAGACCTATGGTACAAGTGTCCTGCACATCTTAATGAAAAATTTGATCTTTCACTCTAGAAGAAATCCAGTGTTCTCTCACAGAAAGGACTGTGGGGTTCTTAGCCATCCTCATCCCACAAGTCAGCCACCACCCACAAAACAATATCTCACTGCTTCCTAAATACATAAGGTACTCATACTTTTAATATTTTCCTTTTTTTTATCGATCACAATTTACCACTGGCATATACTAATAGGAATACATAATTTAAAAATTCAAGTGATTTTGTTCTCTGTCTTGTACACTGCAGAAACTCTCTTCTTGTATTTAGGTCTGCTCGTCAAGACTTCTTTTCCCACTGTTTATTTATTACTGTTGAATCTCATTAGCTTCTTGTCTATATTTATTACTATCGATTTCCATTTCCTTCTGTTTGATAAACAATGCCCTTTGCCAACAGGTATATTTCCACTTTGAAGTGGACTCTGCTTGTGTTGTTCTCTTCACTTTGTCACCAAGAGCATGAAGTGTGAAACTTCCCAACCCAGCTGGTTTTGAAATTAAAGGGCTATGGTGGCAGTGTGGTAGTGAGCCACTTCAGGGAACCAGCCAGGTTTATAACCATTTGTCATTTGAGATCCTTCAGTTCATGGTTTTACGTTTATCATGGAACATTCAAATTATCTGGAAAAAAAAAATCCTGATTATGGCATACTGTACCAAATCTTGTAGATTTGATTACAAGGAAAAACTGTTGAGTTTGATGGTGTCATCAGCCACAAACCTGGTTACTTCTGTTCAGGATTCCAAAGTGGTAAGATAAAGGTTGTAGACAGAAAACTCCAAACCTGTCTTTTGCTGTCCTGTGGTCACATTCTGGAAATCTGCAGTAAGATGAAATGATTTGAAGAGCACTCTGCTGGCCAAAAGCAATCATCTAGCATGAAGGCTTTTTTAACTTGGTGGAACTATTCCTTCTTACTGAAATGAGTTAGCAAAAAAAAAGAGCAAACAATTTTAAGTGAAGTGTGTCTGCTTGAAAAATATCAAAGTGAAGTTCTGTCCTTACTTCTATAAATAATTATGCTACTCTTGCTCTTTTCTGTCATATCTCATTAAAGTATTTGCTGTCTTCTGATCAAACACACTGGAAGAGCATTACTGATATTTTTCTGTATCAATTAAAAACCAACCTTGTGTTGCTATATGAGAAACTGATTGAATGAGCTATTATTATTATTATTAGCCCTTATCTTATTTGAACCATATTTAAGATCTATGAGTTCCTAACTCAAGGTTCTATATGGAGAGCGAGGGCAGCAAGCTAAATTAACAGCAATTGGCTTTAGAGCTAAGCAAGAAAGGTATTCCTTCACTCTGCTTATGTTTCAGCTTTGGAAAACATTGTTACTTATAGTTTACTTAGGCTCAGAAATATCTTGCACAAATTTCTACAGGCAAAATTCATTAAAGGTCATTATATACAAGGATTCCACTATGGTCTCATAGACTCTCTCCCTCATGGAGCAGTGCATGCTATGAAACATTGTACACACGCATTTGTTTTAACTTTTTACAGGGTGGATGCTACAAACCCTTTTTGTAGGCAGGACACTGGATTAGATGGAGCTGGGGCTTGACCCCGAACAGCTTTTGCATGGTCTTATGTACATGAATCCAGCTGTCTCTACAATTCCTCTGGGATGGACATTGGTATACTCACTATTAGGCTCTACATGTGGCATAGACAAGACACCACTGGAAAACTGTCCCATACCAGTGTGCCTTTCAGCACAAATAGTCTGTGCAGAAAAACCTAGAGAAGCAGGGGGGAAGGTCAGGTTATCCTTGTCCACTTACTGCTCTCCCTCTCCTGTCCTCCCTTCTAAGCACTCAGTCTTAAGGATTTTCAAACCCCACTGTTCATCTTGCTGCCCGTGAGTAGGACAGATTTTGGCTTTCTTGGATGTGTTACAGCATGGTTTAGTTTCCTGAATTTCTGCAGTCTTTGAACTGAGATTATTAAGGTGCTCTCAGCAGGAAACAATTCTTTTTATTCCCCAGCAGTGCCTGCTACAGGCAGCCCAGAAGCAAAGTGCTGGTGCTTAACTCAGGTTAGACCTGATCTGCCAACAGGTCTGCAGTGAGAACATTTGAGAGGAACCTATGTCTGTATCATCACTTAATCAAACCAAATATAAAGTTCTGTGGTGAATACATACAAGCCTGACAAGCAGCACTTTCTCCCACTAAATCTGACAGTGCAACTAGGAAAGTTTCTCTGTTCTATGCAGTTGAGTGGAGTTTAGTTTAAGAGACAGAAATAGCACAGTTGTGTGTAAATTAAATGACATTATTTCAAAACAACTCTGAAAGAATGGAGACTAAAAATCTCATCTAATTAATGTGTAACAATAGATGATGATTTATTGACTCCTCTGTGAATATACAGTTTTTATTAACAATATTTAAATATGTTTTCTCAGAAATTCAAAATTATTTATATTTAGTAATTTATGATTAAACATTTTACAAGAAACAAGGCACTAAAATGTACAGTTAGTCATCCTTATTACATACGCTGTGAGTTGCAGACGTATAGTCTGAGTTAAGATTCCCCTGGCTTAAACAATTACTGAATTCTTTCCCCCAGTGGTACTTCTTGTTGTGTTTCTTACATCTCCAGCCATGAGAAAGTATGTATTTTAGGGTCCTACTTTTTCTCCTTTTGCTCACTGTTTCTATAGGAAAAACAAAGCATTTTCTATGAAATTCAGCTACACAATAAGAATAATGAAAACTACATTCATCACATTTCTAAGGACTATGAAATCCTTAGAGATTCAAACTATGTTATGGGCACTTTTTATTAATGAAAAACAACAGTACGGAAAAGAAATTGTTTAAAGGTGCAATTCCAGAAGCTACTTCTGTGCAGGCCAGAACCAGCTCTGGTGGTGTCTGAGGCCCTAAAATACTAAATCAAGACTTTACAACAGGTGAGGTGACTGGGCTGACACTGTGCTGGGAAAATCAGATCAGCCTAGTGGCTACCATTTAGCTAAAAAGGAGATCTTAAGAATGTACAGGTTTTAGCACAATTTAAAAAGCAAACCCCAGAAAAAACCTGTTGCTGATAAAAGGCAAGGACCACAACAGATACCATCTAATTCTCCATTAAAATACTTAGTATCAGAAGGATACATGTTCAAGTATCTTATGACAAATAGCCCAGTACTGAAGTGCTCATTCTGTTTCAGATTCTTACTGACCATAGGCACAAACACGACAAAATGTAATTTTACATTTTGTTAAACTAAATCTAATGTCACATACAACACAGTGTAAAGAAATGGTGGTTTCCTAATTATTTGACCTTTTATACAAAAAGACAACGAGGAGTGCCTAGATTCAGGTTTCTTCTTGAGATTCTCAAGCTCCTGCGATGGCAATATTTTACAGGTCCAAATTTTAATGCCTCTGCATTTGGACTGCAGTGATCCTGGGCCCCCTGAACACATGGAAAGGTTACCACTTTGAGAGGTTGCCAGAGGATTCTTGCAGTCTCCTTGATCAAACAAATTCAGGTGCAATTTTAGCACTGGTGGAATACACATGCAAAAAGAGGGAAGATTCTGCAGGATAAGAAAAAGTGATGGTGGAGAAAGAACCTCATGGAACAACCTCAAATAACACCCTCAGTCACTGCCAAATTAAAGTGAAAATTTCTTTTTCACCTTGGAGAGATAATACTTCTCAAAACATAGCCACCATTTTTGTACCACCACAAGATGTTAGTACCGGCAGAGATGGCCATGACACGTTTGAAAACATATTATCTCTCAAAGCATTTACACTTCTTGGGTACGGTAAAAATAATTCTATTTAACTGTGATTTTTTGGAAGCCAGAGGTTCTTACTCAGCAATGCAAGTCAGTCAAAAATCCAGCAGGTCAGCACCTCTGAAGAACCAGCCCTGTAACCACATGACTGCTGCTGGATGGCAGTTCGTGGCAGAACAGCTTGTACGTCTTATGACTGGAAGCTCAGAAATGCAACCACAAAAAGAAGGGCATGATTAGGACTATGCCTTAAGGTCTCTGGGATGCAGGACAGCCTGGAACATCGCTGCATTTGCATTTACCAATTACCAGAGCTTTTTGTTCAGATACTGTTGTAAAATGTCATAACTTCTATATCTCAAGAAGATGGAGATCAGCTCTCTCATTATTTAAATTTAAACTCTTGAGGAAAAGAAAAAGTAGAAAGTATAAACAAGTCCACATGTAGCTGAGAATATGAAATATTACCAAAAAAAAGATGTTTATTTGGCTGAATTTATGTATATATCTAAGTGGGCATGGATTAACATAGTTGGCTTTATTTTTTTGTATTATTTAAGAATCCTGACAGAAAATTGCACCTGTCAGACTGAAGCTGTGTTAATTTATTGCTCTTGGTAATTGAACACTGACAGGGCATAATTTTAAGCTGCCCCATGATTTGGAACATTTTAATGTACAACAACTTAAAAAATCAATTGTTTACCACCCAAAGCCAGTTTAATGGATCACTGAAGTTGCCCACTGTTGTCACTGTGTCCTTACTTGTATTTGAAGCTGTGACAGGCTGCGGGCTCAAGTTTGCTGTGCTGTAGGGCTTGAGCCACTTGTGTCTATAGGAGAAAGGCCTAAGTTTCAGCCAGTCTTTTCCCACATCTGATGTTCTCAGCCTGGCTCCCTGACAGCGCACTTGTGCTGGATTTACAGGAGTAGAGCTGGTAGCTGTGGCATTTGGACCAGATTGAGAACAGAGATCAATACTCATCTACTGAGGCCATGGCACAGTGTAGAGAAATGTGCTGGCTTCAGTGGGATTGTGGAAATGTAAGCTGGAAATATGCAACTTATTTATCAGTCTGCTAGAGGAGTAAAAGCAAGATTTACCCCATAAGACAGTGTTTCAACTGGCTGAGACAAAGCACCGTTGTGAGCATTTATTGATTACACCTCTAAATTTGCCACCTTATCAATTTAGAAGACACCTCAGTGATACAGTTAGCAATGGTGGCTGTTCTTGCTGGCTAAAACCTCTGATTTTTAATTCAAATACGACCGCCCCTGCTGATTTGGTAATCTGAAAATATGCCAGACAGTTTGAGAATGTGAGCACCTTGCCATGGTTCAACTGGCACCACCGTGTGGTTAAGGATAGCCCAGTAGGATTATTGCATTTGAGGGGAACAGGATAAAATCAGTAGGGGAAGAATTCCTATGTTCTCAGCCACCAACAGAGTGCAGCTTAACATCCATTCCAGCCTCAGAGCCCTCATGCAGGCCAGCAATTGAAAGCAAATTAAGTGCACGTTGGAAACCAGTGTTGCTTTATTTGGCAAGGACTTCTCATTATGCTTCACTTCAGATGGAAAGTTGGAGGTGAGGCAATATTTGTATTGGATATTATTGTTCCCAAAGCAGAGATTGAACCTCTCTATTAGGTCAGCACTGATAACTCCCAGCCTGCCAAAATTTCTGCCCTGGTTTAAATAGCAAATTCATCACATCACCTCCCTAATTTGCACTTTTCAGAGTCTCAGTATTTACAAGATCTTTTCCAAATAAATGGAATTTATGTTGTGTGTGTCAATTGAGACTTCACACAGACTATGGGATTAGAATTCAAATAGTTATAAAGCCAAGCAATTAATTGAGCTGAAGGAGTGATCAGAGGGACCACATAGGTGTCTAACAGAACAAAACAATTTTTAGGAAAGATTTGATGAAAGTAACAGGTCAAATTTCAAAACTCCACAATTAAATAGAAGTAGGATTCCTTCTCCCTGCCTCCCCATTATAGTGTGACACTGAATGTGTGGCAGGAATTTATATGGGCAATTCAGCTGGTCCATTTGTGGCTTAATGCATAATTTCAGGGCACAACTCTAAGAAAATAAAAGGGATCTGTATGTGAGCAAATAATGAACAGAGCTTGAGCAGCTCAAATGGCAACTTGTAAGTACCATATAAAAAATAAATTACTACTAAATAGGTGTATAATTCCAGTTTGAGGTTCAGGTCTCTCCAAGAGAGCCTCTTTTAGCTGAGAAGGAATATCTGAAGATTTGTGGAATACAATTTGTCTCAAGTTTGCTGAATACAAACCCACTTCAACTCTCTTGCCAAACAAATTTGATTAATGAGGTGCTCTAACAATTGGTTAGAGACTGAAGCACACAACTATTCTGAAGCTGGACTGAACAACAAAAGGAAAACAAACAATCTTGGTCAACATTTAAAAAGACTCACCTAAATAAAATAAGGACAACCTACAAATCTATCTTGCCTTATTTCTGTTAAAATAGAGACTTATTTCCCTAAATACATATATGTGTAGTGTGGGCTTTGTATCTAGCCAGCTCTTCATCAAGAAGGGAACAGATTACTTCTAGCTATTTGAGTGCTTAATTTTTTTGGGTTTTTTTTTGGTTTTTTTTGTTGCTGTTCCTTTTGCTTTTTTCGTGTGGCTGTTTTGACAGACTAGAGGATTTGGCAAAAATACTTCCTGATTCTTAGAGAGGTTGACCATCTGATGAGATTCATCCACACACTCTCGTGAATACAATAGTTTTATAACCCACAGCCATGGTACGGACAGCCTTTTCCTTTCCTTGCTGTCTATCCTATGCCATTTGGCAGACTACGTGCTGGACAGATTTCACATGGTTTTCCACAGTGTGTGTGCATTTGTGTCTGGATAATGCAGTCTTGGAAAACTGTCCAACTTCAGTTTTACAAAGAGTGAGGTCTAAAAACTCTGGAGGGATTCCTACTTGAAAGTAGCTACTTTCCTTATTGTCAGGCACTTGTGAATGCCATGACAGAGGTGTCCAGAGTCTCAAAGGCAAGAGAAGTGAAGACCATGAGGATAAATTGTTTGATATGTGTGACAACATTACCTCTTGGGACAGCTAAGAGCAGTCTTCACTTTGACTCATTCTGAAAACCAGCCCCCTTTTTTTTTCTTTTTTGATTTTGCAAGTTTTAAATTTGTTATTAACATGACTGATGATGTTGTCAAATGCCTAATCCCTTCACCACCAGGACAGCAAAATTTTCAGAGCCACAGCTAGTAAATTTCTGTTTTATAGCTCTAGTTTTAGGTCCAGCAATCTGTCCACATTTCTATGTGCACCTTGTTTAGGTATAAGAGAATCAAGCTGATCATCAGCACAGAAGTCAGTCTGTGATACCAGAAACAGAGACCACTGCTTTCTTTCACCAGGAAACATATTTTCCTATTCTTATAGACAGCAATGAATGGCCATCTACCTTTTTATCAAATGTACAGAATTCAGGAAGAGTGATGATGTGTGAATATACAGTCAGCTGTCTGGAGAAGAAAAATAATGTGGAAAGACAGGTAGTTATCTTATGAAAGCAACTAAGTGCATCAGTCTTTCAAAAATAGCAAGCTAGCTCAAAACACAAAATCACAGGACTACATGTGGGGGTCTTCTCTGGAAAAAAATTCAAATAGATATTATTTTAAGATTTACATGTAATTCCCCTACCCACAGAGTAGCAAAATACAAATGTGTAGCAGTTTATTATTTCAATGTCATAATGAGAAAAATACCTGAAAACATGATACTACATGAATGTGTGATTGTACAGACTGTAACCACAGAGATTCAGAACAAAACTGGAACATTATAATGCAAGTGGGGAAGAAGGAAAAGGACGCATAAAAGCCACTGTAACTACAACCAGAAAAAAAAATATCTGCAGAAGATCATTGAAAAACACCAGTGCAATCAGACAAATCCTTGGGAGACTGCTAAAATTTGGTATTGGAAACACAGAGATGAAAGCTCATTAAACAAAATTCAGCACAACATCCTCAGCTACACTATATGCTCAGAAAAAGGCAACCCTGAGCCATCCCTCTTTCTCTGGTCACAGGGCTGCAATGGGAATATTGTGACCCTGAGTAGCAATAGTTCAAAGTCTGAGTGCTGAGCCCAAAATCTGAGTGCTGAGCTCAGCCACACGAGGTGCACTTGCTCTGTAGGGATCACTTCTCTGAGCAGTGGCTGAGGAGGTCAGTGTTTTCAGCGCTGGCTAAACACATCTCTGCACTGCAGGAGGGAGCTTCAGAGAGAGCATTTGTGGCAAGCAGCAAGATCCCTGTTCTGGTGATAAAGCAGCCTGGGCATTGAAAGGAGTAGAATAGATGGCAGGATAGGTTGTTGGTCAAGGTAAGAGCTTCCATTTGAGGAAGTACCTGTGAAAGGATTCCACTGAGACTCTGCAACTACTGAGAAAGAAGGAAGTTTTTTACCAGGAAACCTCAAACCTAACTTCTGCAGAACCCCAAGGATTTAGGAAGAAGCAGAACCACTTACATAGCTTTAGCACCTTGCATTAGCTCTGGTCCTGATGAAAGACTTTGTGGTCACAGACTGTCCTCCCAAATTACATGAGATGGAATGGAGAATGTGCTCTTCTCCATACAGACCTATCTCTCTTCAAAATCCTCTGCTTCCTAGCCTCTGGGCAGAATCCAGAATGTACTGGCAGCTGTGTGGAAAAGGTAACTAACTATGCTTTCTGTGGAAGGGGAAGGTGATGACGGAGGAGCACCCATTTAATGTTCAAATGCTGTGATATGGGCAGTCTGGGCAAGAGGAAGGAAAGCAAAACACATGGCTCTGAAAGAAATCCCCTGCTCATATTGCTGGTTAAAAAACTAAGGCTGAACAGAGATGTAAGGACAAAATGCAGGAGAAAAAAAAAATCAACAAATGAAAAAATCTATACTAGGCAACGAATTAGATGACCTCTAAGGAAACACAGCACCTGGAACTAGGCTCATGTCAATTTGGGGAGCATACAGGAATTCACCACACCTTGTCTAGAAGGCCATTGTTTCTCATCATAAGAATATAGAGGCTGAGAACAATGGCCACTATATATCTGGTACATAAGTTTTGTTAGGGAGTTAAGCAGGGATCATTTTGCCCTGTGTATCTTTTAAGTTCATTCTTGACAAAAACTTTTATAGAAAATCCAGAAAAGAACAGGCATGTTCTTCTTCTTCTTAAAATACTCCTGTATTCTATCTGTGGAAAAACCTTGAGAATATGCACATGTACCTTGGCCAAATGGCTAACAGGAAAACACAGTTATGTGAAAGTATTTGAATGATGTAAGCTAGAAAAAAGGGGAGAGAAAGAAATGGACATATTGTCTGAGATGGCTATATTACATGTAAGAAAAGTCAAACACAAGAAAAGATAAATCTTACTACCAAGGGGGAGTAATTGCAACAACAACAACAAAGACAGAAGTAATTTCTCAAGTAATTTAAATTCCATCACATTGATCACTTTATAAAGCCTGGCAAGGAGATACATTACTTCCTCCTATTGATCTTTTAAAATTTTTCTGTGTCTATTCACCCAATTTTACAGCAACCAATAGCCAATTACAAATGGGAAAGCAAGAGCCTGTGTCACCTGTGAACCACCTATTGCCTGTACCACAAAACCATCTTGTATAATTTATGTTAGGTGTAACATTCCCATTCTTCCCCCATGCATGAAATGATCTTTTTTTCTTTCTTTCATACCTTCATCTTGGCTCTTTCTAATCTTTCTCTTATGATCTTCTTTCTTTTAAACAGAACCTGAATTAAAAGGGTCTATTGTTCAGCCTAAGAACTGTAACTTTTGGTCTCAGAATAAGAAAATACACCAAGAAGCAAGGCATTGTCTGCTTAGTACAGTTGGAAAACATGCTTATTTAAAAGGATTTTAAAATATAAAAATAAAACTATTTTTCATGAGCAATAGTATAACTTCAGGTGTTCAAGCTACTGTTATCTCACATTTTGTGAGATCCTCTCTATTTCATAATTTTCACAGGGCTATCTAGACCTGGATTGTCTCTCTATTCTTGCCTCTTCACAGTGCTGAAATTGTCTCCATTCATCACCTTCTAACACCTGGTTTCCATTTCATAGTTTCAAATTACTTTCACTTAGAACCAGTGTAGAAGGAACCCCATCATTGGTTAAGACAAATGTCTTCCCTATCCTTTTTTTCTGGATGGCACCTGAACAATTGTCACAACCAGTCAAATAACTGACTCAATCTTCCAGACCACAGAATGGAATCTCAGAGCAAAAAGGTCCTCACTTCTGTTTACTTTTCTTTTGCCTCTACTGTTATTATACCTTCCAAGTGTTTTCATTCAGCAGAAAAAAAGTGCCCATAACAATATACGTCTTTGGAATTCCTGCACTTTCTTCACACAGCCAATTTATAAGAATGTTGAGTTTGTGGTCAAAAAGATCTGTCTTCAGATTTCGCCCAGGGCCTATTTCTTTAATCTTGCAGCAGCCCAGCGTATTTTTTTTCTCTGACATATAAAATGAGTTGTAATAATAAATAAATAAAAAATAGCTCCCATTGTGATTGCTGGTGTTAGCACATTTAAGGAAGTAGCACAGGTACCACAGTGTCAACCACAGTGAGTCCTGTGGTTGATAACAGCAGTGCTCACAAAGATGAATCACCAGCAGTGAAAGCAGGTCAAAAAAAAGAAACACACACACACACATACACACAAAACCCTACTCAATCCAAAACAAAACCAAAAGGAACTCACTCCACCAGAAAGGGCATCCAGGGAAAGAGATAGGAGTGTAACTGGGAATGTATGCCTTGTAACATACTCTACTTTGAATACATTGCTCACAGTATGGATTTGCCCTCAGGAGTCATGGTCTGAAAATACTTTATTGAATAATGTGATACTTATATTTTTCAATGAAAATTTATGGTTTTGTTAATTTTTCTCATTGCTTCAAATGATGGTTGTAGACTTTCCTGTGAAACAGGTTTTCACACACCAGAAGCTCTTATGAATCCTTGCGGGGTTCTGCATTTCACATTTTCTAAACTCTTGCCCCACTAGAATAAATGACTGCCAGGGTAAGGATTATCTTTATTTGTGCTTTCCTACTATCTACTATTCTGGATGTCCAAAATCTGTGGGGACCTTCATGTGAATGTCCATCACCCCTCACTGACAGCAAAGGCAAGAAACACATCACCATAACACACAGGACAGAACAAAACAGAACAGAACAGTGCTTCAAGACAGGAATGATTCCCTTGAACTGCTTCCCACCCTATGAGAAGGAAAAGAGGGTGAGTCTTAGTCTTTTCTTCTAGCTAGGGAGAGATAATCAAGCTAGCTGCTACACCATCAAGTATTGCATAGGAAAACAGAGGGAGACTTTGCCAAGAGACTGGTTGGCTCACTGCATTTTGAGAGCTTTATGGATTGTTAAAAAGCTCTTCCCCTCAGAATGACTTCAGGTGAACAGCACACAGTGCTGGCAGCAGCATTTGACCCTCCTGTTTGGGTATTCTACTTCAATACAAGATGGGCCTGGAAATGAAAGAACAAGCACAGTGGCTTTTGAGGAAGAAGTCACCTTCTTTTTAACTTCTCAAGTGTCAAGGCTCAAACAACTGCAGGGCCAGTTCTCAGCCATTCTCTCAGTCAGCCAGCCAGCTGGGAAATTATTACTGTTCTTCAGAAGGAGAGGGCTGTTACTACGGTGGCCCTCTTGTTACTTCCTTCATGTTCACATCTTCAATGAAGAACAAGTTAAGGACTGTATTAACTTAGTTTATTTTCCCTAAGCCTCAGCATAATGATCCAACTGATACCTGCCTGTCAATCACAGAGAGCAACTCCAACCCTTGCCTTTGTTTGGGAAATGGCAGATAGGAAGAGACAGAAATCAAAGCAAACACTACAGCCCAATGTTTAAAGCTGTTGTTTTCTTAAGGACACCCAATGTAAGAATACCCAGAGTACCTTAAATTTCACAAGGATCAAGGGTGTTCTGAGACAGGAAAATATGTTCACATTTTTGAACACTGTGCATGTCTGTGGGTTAAACAAACCAGAACTACCTACAAATGAACAACAGAGTTTTCCTCTTGGTGAACAATACCACTGTTTCCCTAAACATTAAGTCATAGTGTGTTCACTATCAGCCAGGCACCTATCCTCTCACTGTACATTCACAGTAGAAAACCCTCTTTCCAGTGTGTGTTACTCATAAATGTGCTGAATCAGACTGACTCTCTGCCCTTCTATGTTCTAAGGTGAATTAGGAAAGGGTCTGTTATAGGATGATACAGGCCATTCTTTTGTAATGGTCTGCAGTTTTCTCTCCCAATACATTTTCTTTTTATTTAGCACTTCCATTTTTATCCTGTGTTCTTCTTCAGCCATCTCACACTCTCTTTCTATCTGCTGTATCTTTGCCACATGAACTTCATTCATTTGGATTAACTGGAGTTGCAAAATCGACATTTGCTGATGATGTTCTTCCTCATGCATCTTTTTCAGTGCACTTTCCTGAGATGCTTTACTTCTGTAGTTCTTATCTGCTGCTATTCTGACATCAGAACACGAAGGCTCAGGCTGGGAGGTACCTTCACAAACTGGAAAATGTACCAGCTCTTTGTCTTCATCACAAAGTTCTCTGTTTGACACAACAAATGACTCTGTGAAAAAAAAGAAGAAAAAGTATTATAGTATTCTCCTCCCTTCCTTCAAGAAAACTGAAATGCGATAACATAAGTTACTGATATGTGCATCTAAACCTCGTGCTCCAGTAGCAAAGCACCAGAGCCACTAGATAATGCAGTTCTGCTACAGAACACTAAGGGCATAATGGGCTGAACAGAACCACTTGGGGCTCTGCTGAAAGCCCTCCATGGCTGTAGTGGGAGTTCAGAAGACTAAAGTGAATGTAGACATTTGTGAGTGGGCACCTTTAGGTGGAGCTAAGCCTTAATGCAGCCATTTAAGCTAAATCCATATGTGACTTGCAATATTTTTATGAAAGATCTGAATGTCAGGTGAAGCTGTATCAACATGAATATCAAAAGACTGAGGGAATACTAGGAAGAATGCTTCTTATTCTTTCCTTATTTCTGCTGTAGATGTCGTAAACACAGTAGTGTATATTTTTAGAAAAAAAAATCACATTATTCCAACTTTGAGAAGGCTCTATCAATTCTTCTGAAATAAAAGAGATTACTCAGGGAACAGAATAGATAGCACTGCAAATGAGGGTCTCAAAATACATTCATATCCAAATCCCAATGATTAATTCTGGTAAATACAATTATGAAAGAGACATTCTAAGAATGTTATCTAACAATGTAGCTACTGTTGTCTTTTGAGCAAGGACAGTCTTCTGTGTGAAATCCTGACATAATAAAATCTGCAAGAAACTGTTGTAGCCACCCTCCCTTCTGGTATCGAATTATTCCTTCTGTGTATGCTTGCCAAACAGAGAAGAATATAGTGCTGAACTTCTTCAGAAAGGCCATTCTCCAGCGTGGACTGCAGTGTGAAATATGGTTTTACGTACTCTTTTTAGTCCTTGGAAACAAAGGAGGAAAGACCTACAGGGAGCTATTTCAGCAGGCAATTGTGTATCAATTTGCTGCTGGTGTTTTTTTTTTTTTTTTTTAAACCAGCAAAATACTTTAAAAACGATAAAGATATCCTTGGGATTGTTCTCTGGAAAGCCAGCATGATAGCAACTGTGATGCTTGCCACAAAGCAGCAGATATGTCAAAAACAGATAAAAAAATTGTGAAAACCTTCACACCCGTTTAACTCCCGGAGGCCTAGAGAAATACAGAGACTTGTAATATCATAGCTCTGAAATTACTTTTCTATATTCAGCAGTCATGGCTAAGTGGAGACATTTGAAAAAGAAACACTGGCAAAATCACATACGAAGCTATGCTACTTGCAGCATGAAAGCAATATTTATACCTTGACTAGAAGCATCAGGCTGATATTCAGAGTCTTCTTCTGGTGGGCTCTGCAAAAAGTACATTTGCTCAGGCATTATGCTGGCAATCTTCTCTTTCCCTACGACGTGAGTATTTATAAGTGGACTAATACTCCTTTTTACCTTCTCCCGCCTTTCATGTGCCATTATCTTTTTTGTCCGTGCCTTGATATTTTCCCAGCATTTCTTTAACTGTTTGAAGTCTCGCAGTGATACACTGGGCTGTGAATTATATTCATGAGCTAGTGCTTGCCAGGTGCGTTGTTTCAGAGCAATAGTTCTTGCATCACTTTTTTTACATTCAAGCACATATTTGTATTTTTCAACTAACGCAAGCAGCACACTCTTCTCCACTTCTGAGAAGTATTTAGCAGGTTTTATTATTTCGTTTTGCATTTTCTACTGTTTCTCCAAGAAGCCAAAGTTCCTATGAAAACAATGATGAAAGAAAAAAAGAAAAAAAATAAACCAAACACAAATTAGAACCGGTTGCAGTATCAGGAAACTATGTTTCATTAAAAATAACCCCTCTTCTAAGCATAGCTTCTGATTAATTTTATTTTCTAGAATTGCTTGTGAGTAGTTCTAGAGTACATAACGGAATGATGAGGTAAGATATAATATAATTACACAATGGTTTGTGTTGCCACTTCAGTGGATACACAGTGCCAGAAGTAGACTATAATGAATAGTTGTCTTTGTTACAATTTGTCTTGATACAATATACTCAGTATTTACTTAGCATCTTGCTTTTAATGTCTTGTTTTCCTGTTCACTGCACTTTTTCACTGAAGAACAAATTCCAAAATCCAGCCCTCACTAGCTTCAAGTTGTTTGGGCCACCTTCAGCATGTCTGGGTTTCCTTTGGTATACAAAATACCCTCTTCTGTCCTTGCTGATTGTGTATAACTAATTTCTCCCTTCTCTCTACAATATCTTATACAATATATATAACTGGTTCATATTCCTAACAGCATAGGACTCTCCCAAAATTATTTTTAGTCTTTTCCCCATTGTTTCTACCACTTCTCTCATAATATTCCTTGACAGTGCACTAGATACCATCAGGTTTTCTCTTCTTAATATATTTTAATATATTACTCCGCTGCACTAGGACTTTGTGCCATCCTTGTGATTCTTTTCCTCCAAACATCTTAGTACCTATAGTTATTTTCACCTCTTTCAGTAAAGGTAACTACTTATATTTATAAAGAAAGCTAACAGACAAGCTAACATCGAAATGAGAACCCAAGTCTGACATAAAAACAGCGGCTTTCTCAAGTAGCCCATAAAATATGACAAAGCCCAGTTGTCCTGGTTTCAGCTAGGACAGAGTTCATTTTCTTGCTGGAGGCTGGTACATTGCTGTGTTTTGGATTTAGCAAGAATAATGCTGATAAGACACTGATGTTTTAGTTGTTGCTCAGTGGTCCTTATTCCAAGCCAAGGATTTTCAGTTTCCCATGCTCTGCCAGAAAGCAGGTGCACAAGAAGCTCTGAAGGAGCACAGCCAAGACAGCTGATCCAAACTGGCTAAAGGGATATTCCATACCATAAAATACCATGTTCAGTGTATAAGTGAGGAGGGAGTTGGCCGGGACCTGCAGGCAGTGAGCAATTGTACTGTGCATCACTTGTTTCTGTGGAGTTTTCTTCCTCTCTCTTTCTCTCTTTCACTACAAGTATTGTTATATTTTATGTTGTTGCAATTATTAAACTGTTCTTATCTCAACCCACAAATTTTACTTTTTTTCTGATTCTCCTCCCCACCCCACTGGGCAAGGGGCGAGCAAGCAGCTGTACGGTACTTGGTTGCTGGCTGTGGTTAAAACATGACACCAGCAAAACAAAGGAATCAAAGAACAGGGAACACAGTGGAACAAAGCCTGGAATAGAAAAACTGAAGCAAAGCGACTAGAAATGAGTAATAGCCTAGGTCAAGTCAGCAGCTAAGTTGTACCCCTACTGAAAAGGGCAGCAAACACTTGGTTTGCACTTTCTGTCAGCGCTTGATGGGGTTATCTCCAGGCACATCCTGACTGGGCAGCTGGCACCCATGTGGGTCCTGGATAGTCACCGTTCTGCTCTCTCTGACCAAATCCTAGTGTCACAAGGACATGAGAGAGCTGAAGTTTTTGTAGCAGACAGGATCTAGGGAACTAAATGAGAGATCCATAGGAAAACAGACTTTAATAGTGCTACTGCTCATAGAAGAACTAACTTATTTTACATGAAAGCAAAAGGAGGAAGGAGGAAGAGAGCTGGGTGGCTGAGCGAAAGGAGGACAGTTTCTTGATCCAGTATTTCCTCTGTCACACTGTATCAAGTTCTTTTTTATGGTCAGTGAAAACTTAAGTCACCCCACACCTTGGTGACAGGCATTCTTAAACAGCTATAAACCTACAGAACAAACTAGGTGTAAGTAAAGAAACTTCTTCCATCACATACCAGTTATTACAACGCCTAGGTCTAATAGAACTGAATAGCTGCTTCAGGAGTTCCTTAAATAAAGCACAAATTAGGAAAAAAAAAGAAAGTAGTCAGGAAACTGACATCCTAGCACAGATACTGAAAACCGACAAGTTTGCTCCATGAAATCACTCTGAAAACACGTAAAATAAGAGAGACCTATAATGGAATAGAATTCTATCTACTAATCTATTTTACTTACATACTTATTGCACCATTCCAAACCATTAAGTTGCTTTGGACAGCTGCTGAAATGAAATTCTTGGGACTAAATATTGGTCCTCTATCTTAGCCTTCCACCAAGGAATGGGATGAAATGCAGTCCCACCAGCAAGTGCAAGGCCCAATAGTTTATGACCCTAAAAAACCAGGATCACTCCATGTGATCAGAAAGGACTGATTCTACCTTCTACTGATGCATGTAAATCTTACTTCCAGTTTTGAAAAGGTGAGAGAATCTCAGCCAAAAAAATCATTACATGTTTATGTTTAGAAAATCCCTTTATTTAGAAAAACTGGATTTTCAGGACTTTGGAGACTACATTCAAAAAGTTAAACAAAGTTACTAGGACTTCTGGATTCCAGGTGCTAAATATCTAGCTCGACAGACTGGCCGAGATCAGCAAAAACATTTATAACTTCTGGTATATTAACAAATTATGTACTAGAATAAAAGCTCATATTTCATGGATGGAACAAATTTAAGTATCACTTTCCTACCACAATATTTTTTGCTTCTGTTATTTTTACTACTGTGGTAGCATCTGAGATCCCCAGTTGTAAGTTCAAATATTAAACATTTAAGTATGGAAACATAAGTCCTACTCTGAAAAGAATATACTGGTCTTTCCTTCCACTAATCACAGTCCTAGTATTTGTTTCCTAAACATACACACTGTATTTGTGTCCTTTCCATGAAGAAGCCAGGATTATGATCTAGGATGCAGAAAGGAACTCAATGACTGGTGTGGGCAGTTTAATACACAGAAGAAAAGAGTTTTGGAAGACTCTTCTCAAGACCTTCCATGCTTAGCCTACTTTCTTCAATGTATTAAAGCCCATTTGCAATTGGGTGAACCAGAAAGCACTCTGAGATGTCAGAGAAGTTAGAATACTGAGAGTTGCATCGAAACACCACCATGTATTTATATTCACCTCTTTTTTCTTTAGGCATATTAATCAGCTTCTTGCAGCCCACTAGCTGCTCTGCAGAATATGAGAAAGGACTCTCACAAGCCCACAGAATTTCCATTTCAAGGCTAAGCGGTCCTTCCAGGACATATGCCTGGGATATAATTTAGCAGGTAGGAATCTGTGCTGAAATGAAAGTACTTTACTGTGTATAGCTCATCCAGTAAACCGGATTGATTTGTGTGGGCAGATGAGGACAGTTGCAGAGCAAATTCTAAGAAACAAAGACTGGAAAGCTTCTCCCACTCTTACAGGTGCCTAGGCTCTAAGACACATGCAGTAAGAACACACTTTATCCTAAATATCTTCTCCTGGCATGACTCAGTTCACAACTTGCCTTAAAACAAAGCAGTGTCCTAAGTATTTGTCCTCTCACACAAACTTCTACAGCTTTAAGGTAACAGAAGTATCTCTCAGCTCCTCATCTTTACTGTGAAATGTTGTGCAGCATTCTTCTTTTAAAGACTATAAGGCATGTGCTGTGATCTGCTGGAAGAATATCTTGAAAAAAAATTAAATTAGGAAATGCACATGTATTCATTAATACATCACATACATAAATTACTTTGCTTGCACATATCTAAACATACACCCAAGCTCCAACCCGTTGCAAGGAAGCCCAGTAAAAGAAAAAAAAAATCATTTCAAGTTGGCATGTGTGAGCATTTTCAGTTCATGAAATATTTTTTAGGCATAAGAAAATGCAGAGACAAAGTTATGGTGGAAGATTTATCCCAAATGTTAAGGAGGTTACAGTAACCAAACCCAAAGAGTTTGTTAGCAAACTGTGGTCGCTTATGGGGTGAAAATTAAATTCATTGACCAACAGATTTAATACCAGAAACATTAAAGAATTGATAAAAATAAAATTTATGTCTCTAACTTAAATTGTAGGTGAAGCTTTAAACATAGTTGGTGATTAACAACATTGGAAATCAATCATAATTCTGTCCTTTTCATCCAGTGCTTGAGCATGAAAAAAGGCATGGAAATGCAATGACCCAAACTAGTCACAACAGGTTTATATCTCATTTGAATGACAGAACCAGCAGTAAACAGTGTTCTTCTTCCTCAGATGTTAGGTTTTCCTCACCAAGCTTCCTTCAGTGTTCCAGGCCTGACCCTGCATACCTTGAGACTTGAAATCACTAGGTAATTAAGAGCACATTGCAAATATGAATGAGATCTATACAGAAAATGTGTTTTAAACAGATTTTTAAAAAATCCCACCTCCTTGGGTGCTTTCCCCCCATGCTTTAATCCAAATGAATAGTTATCATGGATCATCCAGGAAACAAACAAGACAATTTTTAGTAAAAATTCACAGTACTTTGCCCAAATTTCGCCAGGCGGATTTTATATGGCTATACACGAAAATGTATTAAAATATATACGTATCTATATCATATTACACTATAGATATACACAGATCTTAAGCGGGTCATCCCGCTACCTATGGAGGACATCCAAAGCACTTCCCGCAAGCGAGGTAATGGACGCGGGTTGTTATTCCGAACGACTGCCTGAAATCCACCAAAAATAGGCATAAAACAGGAATCCTACCAGACTCTCCCGCACCCGAACTTCTCAAACATTAACTCAAGCTCGGCTTTTTTCTTTTAATCTCCTCGCTAGCTCCTCTTCTGCTTGCAGGAGAAAGGAGAGCAGGTCCCGGCTCCACAAAGGCGGCCGCTCCCCGCCGGGCGGGCGCGGAGGCTGCGGCGCGGCTGCGGGCGCATCAGCGGCGGCGGCGGCGGGGA
>VZTZ01007955.1:212796-232099 GCA_013400955.1 Drymodes brunneopygia | reverse complement strand
CCCGGCGGGGCTGGAAGTGCCGGGAATGGCGCTCTCCCGCGTGGCGCCGCTCTTGGCGTGGGGTTTGGAGCTTCGGGGCCTCCCTGCTTCCCTTCCTTCCCCTCCTCCCTCCTTTATTTTCTCCCCGCTTCCCTCGCCGCCGCAGCCCGGGTGGGAGCGGGTCCGTCTTCCCAAACCCCGCCGTGTGCCTCCTGTTTCCAAGGCACGCCTCGGGCACGGCGTGCTGGCTGTTCCCAGTGTGTGTCATCTGTCGCAGCCCATGCGCGCAGTCCTATCCCAGGAAAGAAAGGGGGAAGCTTGAAATGGTCCGGATTAGTTTTTGTTGCATTAGTTTTTGTTGTGCGTAATCTTCTGGTGACGTTAATGTTTCCCGAGGGAAGCTCGCGGAGAACAATTGTTTCTTTCCATGCAGTAGTTTTGCTCTCGAGTTGAAAATAGGATCATTAGCCTGGAGATTTAAAGGTTGAATATAACTGAAGGCGAGGCACAAATTAAAGCTGGAATGTGCCTAAACCTCATATAGGCGGAACAAAAATGTAAATGGTTTTGTGAAGCTTTAACAACAGATTGCAATCTTTCTACAATTTTCCTAGAGTCTTTTATCGTCTAAAGACCGAATATGGACCCTGAAAATGAAATAGGGAAGCAAATAAACCCCTTTTACTGCAATGTAAGTATTTCTCACTGAAAATTGTAACTAATACAAAGTGATTGTGGTGGAACGAAGTTGTACTAAACCAAGTGTGAATGTTCTTTTTTTCTTCTTGAGCAAGATTGATTAATAGCATTGGAGCTGAACTTATTTTCTAGTCTTTGTCATGTTTCACTGGGATATATGTTAAGAATCAACTTATTAAAATGAATAATTTTGATATTATGCTTCTAAATAAAGGCATTATTTTAAAAAGTAGATAATTAAGTGCAGCTCCTGTTCAGAAAAAAAAATCCAAATTTCTTTGGTTGTCAGATTTATTGCTGTTTTTTTAAAGCATATTGGGATTTTTAGAGGAGAGAAAAATATTTAGGCTGCTGCTGTTCATTCACATGAATTTAAACCTAGTTCGCTCCCATTCTGAACTGGCCCAGGCATAAAACAGCTGTGATAGGGAAGTTTTTCCAAAGGGAGTGAGGCAGGCCCCGAACTGATGAGAGTAACTGCATTAGTGTCGATGCAGCAGTGAGGGAAACTGGCTCACCTCAGGCAGGTGTCCCAACTTGTCACAAGTATGCCATGCCTCTGGCTCACGCTTGGTTGAGTAAGGTCTTGGATCTGTCTTCGCTTCTCCACCCACGCCCACACAAAAAGTGTTACGAGATAGCTGCAGAGTTCTGGAGGCATCCAAAATTCTTACGTAGTATGGACTTTCTGGTTTATTCCACAGTGTTTTAGTGGTCTTGGAGCCTTACAAATTTCAGTTTTTAGGAGGCTGCTCTAGTTTGTCTTTGAAGTAGTAGTGCTTTTGTAGAACTTACCTATACCAACAGTTTGATAGTAGATCTGTTTTGATATCGGTGGTATTTTATTTCTCTTGGTCTGTGTGCAATGCTAGAAATGTTTCTCTTTAATCTAGATTTGCAAAATCTGGTGTTCTTCTGCATTAAACTTGCAAACTCACTTCCTTGGAGCAAAACACAAGACGGTAAGATCAGTTTTTGAATGCAGCTTCTGTCAGATTTTACCAATTTATTTAGCAATAGAATATGGGGTTTGAAATACCGTTTTTATTGTGGTGTTGAAACATACAATTTCAGATATTTAACTAGTTTTGCTAATTTACTGTTTTGTTTACTGTGATAAAGTAGAACTTGGTTTTGTACATTGGTCCTGTTGGAAAATGTTACAACTTTATGTCTAGTAAAGACAATACATGAGAATACATGGCTGTTAATAAAAGGAGAATGGAATTACTTAAATCATAGATAATCTCTAGGAAAAAAAAGGGATATTTTTCTTTTTTAATTTTCAAGTAATTGTTCTCCTGGGGTAGTCTATGCTGTTGGTATTCATCCAGCTTATATATAAAATACATGTATAAATCCAAATATACATAAAATGAATATATAAATGAAATATAAATATATATAAAATGAATATATAAAATGAAAGCTTTGCACTGTTGTTCTTTGACTCCTAAGTATCTTTCTTCTTTGTTGGTTGATGACTTGGTATATCTTAGGTTGAAGCAGCATTAAAGGCTCATGGCATGGGTAAGTGCAAGATTTTTTGCTTCCTGCTGTGTTCTATACCTGCATCTTTCTCCCCACCCCAGTGTAATTGTTTATGAAACAAATGAGAAAAATACGCTATCGAGACTTGTACTTTAAGACCTGTCTTGTGTTTTTTAATGGTATAACTACCTAATCAATCAGTAATGTGAGCAAGAGGTATGCAAAGTTGATTACAAGCGCTAGCTAGAATACTAAAAATCACCTACATCAAAATGTTGAGAAAACCTAAAGAATTCAAGACGTTCAAGACCTTCAAAATTTAAAATATACGTAAAAAAACCCTATGCTTCTTAAAGCATGTAGAAATACTGTAAATACTTTATATTTGCTTTTGAAAAGGGCTTCATTTTCTTCAGCTAATTAAGATACTTTCAATACTTTTGGTAGGTTTAATAAGTCATTAAACTTTCCCTGCGTCTTGATGAATTGGTCAAGTTTCAGAAGGAATGAAGGTCCAGCTATGTTCAGAGTTTTTTTCCTACTTTGGTTTCATGATGCACCAAAATGTATTTACAGATTTGTACGTGCACTGCTCCTAGAATTTGGTTTCAAAGTTGTTGCTCAAGTCAGACCACAGCCATTGGACCTACCTGATCTGGGAATTTTTGTTTGGACTCTAAAGGAAATCTAAGTGATGAAATATTTACCAGCTGTATGCTGCTGAAATATATGTCCTGAAATTTCTGAGTGCCCTGAAATGTTTGGAGACATTGAACTTGATTGATCTTCCTCTCTGCCTGCTTCATTGAATTGCCTGACATTAACTAACTTTGTTGTTGTTTGGTGTGAATGTTTTTTGTCCATCTTTTGGGGCGTGGTGCTAATGACACCAGGGTCATGGGTTCAGTCGTTGTCTGGACTCGATGATCCTTGTGGGTCCCTTCCAACTCAGAACAGCCTGTGAATCTGTGAAAAAAAATCTCATAGCACATTGAAAACTAAATATAGCTTAGTTTTCTCATGTCAACAGAAGCTCAAAGAGGTTTTTTTTCAAGTAGTCAGTTATTTTACTAAATTGTTCTAAATACTAACAATTTTATTTCCGCTTCTGTGGGATTTTTTTTTTGTTTTCTTGAGTTTTCTTCTTTGTTTTTTTTTGTAGTTCAAACTGAAAGTTGCTTAGGGAAGAAAGTGAAAACACCTGTGAAACTTCCTGATTTTGGTAAGAATGTTTAATGCCTCTCCCCACACCTCCCCCCCCAAAAAATTTGAAGAAATAAAAAATTTGGAGGTATTATATTCCAAGTGATGTCTAGATCTTAGCAGGTCATTGGGAATTCATTTCTGTTCATTGTACTTTCAATCTGCAGTAATATTTTGTAATACTACTTAATTTTTACAACTCAATGCTTTGAAAAGAGTGGAAATAAGATTGGGGGGGATAATGTTTTATAATCACTGACTTAATTTGTGATGTGGGACCATCAGTTCAGTGTATGAACAGGGATTCACTTGTATGTGAATTTCTTACAGTGCCACTTGAGCCAGAGAAGTATCATGAACAGACACTGGAGAAGTTTCATGGACAGACATTGGAAGACCAGCTTAATACATGTAAAGATTCAGAACCTGCACTTGGTGAGGGCTTTTAATACTGTAATTGTTTGGATTTGTGATGTTTACCTTTAAAGAGTATGGATCAATTTTTTAAAATGTAAATTAGGTAATATGTTATAAAGTCTTCTTATGGTTACACTGAGTACCCAGTAGTATGGTATGGAAGTGACAGATCTTAGTGACAAGATCATTGGATTTGGCCTGTAACATATTTGGTTAGATACTTCACGTTGACAAGATTCTCTGGAAACAATCTAAAGTAATATGACAGAAAGGAACTTTAACTTAACAGATCATTGTGGCTCTTTGCAATATAACTACCCATCCAATGGACGGAAGGGAAATAGGAGTTGAGAAAAGGACATATATTAAAATACTTTCCCTTCTAAACAGTTAAAAAATAATTGTTGCTATTATTTTTTTAGATTTTTTTAAATTGTTGAGTCCTATGTGGTAAACTTAAGGCATCCTGAAAAAATCAGCTTGTACCTTTGGTGTTCGAAAAGTCTAGACAGCCAAAAGGTAAAATACCTGATGGTTCTAAAAGTCTTCATTGCTGTGTTTGACATGCACTAGTAATCTTTTCCTTATATGTCACCACTTTAAAATCAGTGCTTTTGCAACCAGCACTGATGATTTGTTCCAGCAAATATCAAGTTTCCTAAGTTGTTTGTGTTTTTTTTTCAACACAGGACTTAATTACATAATAGAATACCGAACAAAAAACAATGTTCCTTTTCTCTATGAATGTCAACTATGCTGCTGTAAAACAGGACTGAGTAACATGTTCATGCATGTTTGTGGTTCCAAGCACAGACTGGCATATTTGGTAAGTTTTTTGTTTGTTTTTGTATTTGTTTTAATATAATGATTTAAGGAGAGAATTTGCTACTCATATTTTAACTTCTAAAAAATAAATTTAAGGTTTTACATAAGCTTTTGTGAAAATCTTTATATTGCAATTATGCAACTGTGATGAATAGACTTAACATTCTTCTTATCAATTATGTGTATGTCTGTCTATTGCTTGACACTGAGTTTTTAGTTTATTCTGTTTTGGTCAACCAGTAATGAAATCTGTAGATAAAGTGGACTAGAAGTAAAATTTTGACTGATTTTTGTATTATGTAAAAGAACAGGATCAACTTTCAGGTGCTTTAAAAGGAACATAATAAATTAATGAACATGATACATATTAAATAATGTGATACATATTAGATTATTAGATACTGTGACTTGGAATCAGGTGGGACAATCCTGACTCCTATTCTTTTTGAGGCTAGACAAGCCATGTGTGTTTTGTTGCCTGTTTTATGACAAATTGGGAAAGCTCTTGTGGTTTGTGTTAGCTCACAAACATTCAAACACATTATTATTTTCAATATGTTTAGAGAAATGAGGCTGTCCAGTCTTTGACTGTTTACTTGAGTATATTGGCTTTGGATGGGCTTTAAAAAAACTGAGAAAGCAATATTCTGAGAAGTATTTTGATACTTCCCATAAAAGTCTCTCAAAATTGGTATTATGTTCCACTTACCTTTAAGTCATAGCTGAGTTCACATAGTTTTTTGGGGCAGTTTTAGGCCTAGTGTTGGGTGTGCTGCGATGAATCTGCAGTGATCTTTCATGAACACCATGCTGTTTCTGGTCATTAATTCATGCTGAGTTTTGATGTTCTCAGCTATTTTATTTCTTGCTTACTTGGAAGTGTTTCCTGCAATTCTGAATCTTAGGCTTGTTAACTGCTTCTCTGCTAAATTCTTTAAAACTATAAAAATATAATAATTAATGAACTTCTAAGCCATGCACCTGAGATAGTTTAACCCTAGGTAGCAGAAAAGGCAGGAAACTAAATGCCTGGAATTTTCTCTAGTAACAAAGGAGCCTGGTGGTCCTGGTGGATAACAAGCTCAAGATAAGTAGTGTACCTTGGTGTCAGTGAAGGCTAGCAGCAAGCTGAGCTCTACTAACAAGGGTACAGCCAAGTAGATCAAAGGAAGTGATTATTCCCGTTCTTGATCCTTGCTAGGCCATATCCAGAGTATTGTGTTCAGTTTTGTGCTACTGCAGAAAGGAAGCTATTTATGAAATAGAGCTAGTCCAGTGGAGAGCTGCCAAAATAGTCAGGGGGCTGAAGCACACTTGTACCATGTAGAGAAGTTGAGGTAATTTGGTTTCTTCTGTCTGGAGAAGAAAAAGTGTCGAGAGGGATCTAATAGTAACCCTCCAGTACCTCAGGGGAGGTTATTTAGAAGGTGTTTATGGAGCTTCTTGGCAGGAACATAAATTCAAACAGGGGATTTTCCTACTTGGCATGAAGAAGTTTTTCACTGTGAGGGCAGTCAAGCATTGGAGCAGGTTGTCCTGAGGGAGGGGGGGAATCTCTCTTTCTAGAGGTTTTTAGACCCAAGCAGGCAAAGCCCCCTGCAATCAGTTCAGCATTCAGTGTCAATCCTGTTTTGAGCTGAAGATTTGACTACAGTTCCCTAAATTATTCTGTGATAACCATTATTCTGTGCATAACCATTTTAATAAGTTCTGCTATGTATATGTAGAAGTTGATTTATCTCTCATGATTATTAACTGTGCTCAATCTGGAAGGAGTTGTGTGACTTAAGGACTTGCATTTATTTTCTAGAGACAACATTATCCAGAGATTGCACAATCTGATGAAGTCAAGGGTAAAGGCTCTGAGCTGAACAAAAAAGTTAGGCAAATTGGATTAACAATTGAGAAGAAAGAAGGAAGAAAACAAATACAGGTACATTTCTCTTAAGAATTCCAGAAGCCTTATATTTAATAAAAAACCAAATAATGTAATTTCTGTTACAGTGGGCAGATTTGCTTTGGAAGGTAGGAAAATGTTGCTTTTTTAGCCTTTTTGCAGCTGCTTTTTGTCATTTTAGTCATTCTTCCAGGATTATTCTGGACAAAATTTCCCTATCTGCGTGCACAAATAGCGCAAAATATATATAGTGATACTTAATCAATTCTCAGTTCTGTGTGTGTGTAAAATAAGTTGTTTCTTTGTTGCTAGGAAACTGCCTTTATAACTTTACTGAATAGTTTCTGCTTTGTAAGCAGCTCGTGGCAATTCTCAGGGAAGCCCGGTAAAATTTCTGATTGTACAGATGGAAGTGTGGGAATTTGCAGGTTCACATGAGCTTATCAGCAGTGCTGTGGTATCACAGAAGTGCCATAAGTTTAAATTCTTAGGGAGATGCTCCCTTAGAAACATATTCATGTGGAGATATCTTCATATTGCTCTCAGTTGATACTTACCCTGCAGTAGTATTTACAATACCTTTATATGGACAGAATATTGGTGAAGTTTCTTCTTGAGATGCACCTTACCACCAGCTGGTTCATGACAAGCTTAACGAGGTGCTCACTGTTCTTTGTGGTACACGTTAAATTTGTTTTCTCCATCAACTTCAATTTCTGTCAGCATCCTGCTTGTTAAGCAGTGTTTCTTGACAAGATCCCTTGCTAATGCTACTTCATGTGCATAGATGTCTCTTTCAAAGTGGAGTTCCCAAGGTTCCTGTGTTAAAGCTGGTGGTGTCCTGCCCATCTGAAAAAAGACCTGTGTTTCTTTCCGCGTGATACTATCACACTTAGGCTCAAGGATAAGAGCTTGCTCTGATCCTGCCCTTTTCTGATAAAAACCAAAAAACTTGATCTGAAGATCAAGAATGAATGCCATAGAAGGGAGAGGTTTCAGATTATCGAATCCATTCTGTCTGCATATCCTTCATTTTTAACCTCTGCTTAAACAGAAAAGCAACTGACTGTTGGGAACAACATTTTCATTTGACCTACTTGAATTTCTTCTTGACTTGAGACTGTTTATTTGACTTGAGATTTATGTTCATGGATACAGAAATATTTACTTCCATCTATATTTTGTAGACCTTTTTGCTTTTCTATAGTTTATTACATCTTGCAAATCCATTGTTGATGTAAGGAACTTTTAAATAAAGCATGTATAACCTGGTTTAATTTTACTGCTATGTCTTCTGAAACCAGCAGTTTAACTTTCTTTTTTTTTAATCTCTAGAAAAAATTTATTTGTGGTAAATAAGTGTCCAGGTAACTAACTTACTGACTTTTTGAATATCCATTGAGGGATTTACACACACAGTTTATACTCCTGGTCATATAGTCTTAAAAAAAATTAAAATTAATGCTGATGAAATATCTAGGAAATAATTTTATCCACAAAATAACTAACATGAATGAATTTTATTTTTAGGTTGTTACAGGTGTTCCAACAATGAGAAGGAAATGGCAAGAATGTAAGTGTACTCAGTGGGGTGCAAATTGTCCATTTCTAATTTGATCCTCCTTTGATGTAAATCAGACCAGGGCAGTCTCTGCAGTGCCAGATACCCAGCAGCATTTTGGTGAACTGGACAAAAGGAGTAGGTTGGGGCTCTATGCTTGTATTTAATTTGCAGTGCAGAAAGCCACACAGAATTCTTAAAGCACAGCTGTAGCTCTTATCTCTGGAGGAAAATTTTCTGTTTTACTATCCATTGATACAAAACTGTAGGAATGTGTTATCTGTGAGATTTTCCCACTGAGTTTAATATTTTACAACTCATTGTAGTACAAGGCTTTCCAGGTGGACAGACAGTATGACTGCATGCCACTTGATGAAATGGCTAAAACTTGCTATGAGATCCTCATTGCATTAAAAATAAAGATTTGAATTAAAACAAATGTACTTAATATATATTAGTATGTGAATGGTACCTAAAAATAGCTCAATAGAAGTAATGAGATTATCTCAATTAGCAGCGTTGTACTTTGAAGAGGAAAAATAGCCATTTTGAATCTATGAAAGCGGTTTGAAATAAGTTGAATCCTATTCAAATTAGATTTCTTGACTGTAACCTGTTGGTTAATGTGGCTTATTTTGCATGTGACTTTGTGGCATTCTACTACATTTGTAGTGTTTACATATTTTAAGAAATGCCAGCATGTAATTATAACCAGGCTATAAAATACTTTGAACTTTGTTGTTGATTTGTAGTTCATATTTAGCATGCTGTCGCATAATAATGCTTATAAAATTATTCTTTGTGTTTGTAAGTACTACTGCACAGAAACAGAGCTAGGTGAAATTGAAGTGCAGTAGTAGAATTGTCCTCTATCAAGATAATGTCCATTGTGCTACATTTCAAGCATGTTTGTTTAGTTCTTGATGCAGAGGACAGCCCTTCGAAAGCTAAAGTTCAGCATGTGGGTACACCCCTTAGTAATGCAAAAAAACCAGATAATAAAGATGGGGAACTGACAGACTCTACTCAAGGTAAGAGGAAAAATTATTTCTTTTATTATTATTTTTTAACTTTCACCAGTGCAAGTACCTGTTCCACATACCGCTTCCACAGCTGAGTTGTAAAGGTGAATTTGCACAGTTTTGTGGATGGCCTTGGAGTCTGTGGCAAAGGAAAGAACAATCCCAGTGTTTGTGAAGAAAATACTCTACTGATTTTTTAGGTTCCATTTTTATTTTATTTCTTCACAAGATACCTTACTTCCACCTTTAGGTTTTATTGATATTCTCTTTAGAAGTACTCTTTGTTCAGAATATTTTTAAAATTAAAACACTGGAAAAACATTGCTTAATACACTTTTTTATTGTTTTAGATGAAAATAATGTTCAGGAGGAGAATGAAAAGAGGCAGAAAGAACAGACAAAACCAGCTGAAGAGGTTGAACCTAAAAATGCTATTGACAGCAGCGAAGGCAATGACTCAGAAAGGTAAAAGAAACAAAAAAATCATCACCTTCAAACCCACGTAACTTAAAGGAAGATGTTGCACATGACAATTATCTGTATTGGATTTGCATAGTAAAATCCATGTCTTCTGAAATTGTGCTCAGCTGTAAACTTCTGTTATCAACAGAAAACCTGGTGCATGCTGGCTGACTATGAGCAGCCAGATGTTTCAATGAGAGACTGACTTGGAAGTTAGTTAATAAATTAGGACTTCAGCTTGCTCCTTTACTGTTTGTTTATGTGGGACTGCTGACAGATATGAACTCAGTGTATAGTTTCTTAAACAATTAAGATCAGATTCTCATCGACAGCAAGCAGCCAAATGATGTTTCCTCTTAAAGATTCTGCAATATCTGAGAATTTCTATGACTCCTCATTTCTCCATAGTTTAGTTTCCAAACAAACAGTCATCTGAAGGTGTAAATTATTTTATCATTGTCTGCTTTTACTAAACTTTTGATTCCTAGAAAACATTTCAGGGCAGAGGAGGGCTTAGGCTTGGCAGTCATATGGTTTTAGTTAATTTAAGAAACACTCAGCCACTCTTGGCTCTGGTTCCTGGACTTGCAAAGAGATGGAATGTATCTGTAGTAGTTGTAATGGCAGAACAGCACAAATATGGCATAGGAATGTTTAGCCATATGCATCTTTGTATGCCCAGTATTTGTGTGGTTGCATTGTAAAACACTAATTTTTAATAGCAGAATTTTTTTAAAGGCAGGTTTGCGAAGTGCTGATAAAAATTCTTCTGTAATTAGGAGCCTTGTCTCTTGACAATGTGTACAAAAATGTTACAGCTATTACTGCCATTGTCAAGCTTTTTTATTAATTCTGGGTTTTAGAACTTATGTGTTAGATAATCACACTGAAAAAACCCAAACCCCATAAATAATTTTTATGATGATCTGGGACGACTAGGATTTCTCTGAGGGAGTAATATGTGACCTTTTTTTCAGAGTGTGTCAGAACTACTGTAGTAGTAGTGCATGAGGAATTTAAACTGATTATCAGTTACTGGCTGGCTACACATTTTTGCTGGATCAGCCAATTGAATTTATTTATTCTATTTTAAGGTGTGAGACCAATAAACAATCAGAGGAAGAAAACGAGGAAGCAGAGGTGAATATTTTTCTGTTCATGGGTTACTCCAGTTTCCAAATAGTTGGAGAAATATTTAATACATGATTGGCAATGGTGTTTGCTTACTCAAATTAGTATTATTGACAATAAATTAGCTACAAGTTATTAAGGCAAAACTAGGCTTTTTCCTACTTTGTTATGAAAACCTGCGCATTTTATAAGAGCACAGTTTAAATTTTAGAGTAACCATAATTATTATTGTTTATTTATATTTACTGCATATAATTGATATCAGGACCTCTTTCTTTGTATGTTAAACAGCAAGAATTCACAGCAAATCCTGAAGAATTCACTAGTCAAGAACTGTTGGATTATTTGGTGAGTGTTAAATCTTACCTTGTAAAAAAAATAAACTAAAAAAAGTCTAAAATGTAGCAAGCAATGAAAGGCAGAATGTAGGCAGTCTGGTAATCTAACAGGTTACCATTTTGCCAGAAGGCAGGATTCAGAATAAAATGAATGTCACTGAATTTATAATGTATCTGTTAATTCTCAAGTTTCTAGACATTGTTTTTGCCTAAGTATTGGTTTACTGTCTGAGGAATGACTTGCATTGAAAATTCTTTTTTTGTACTATATCTTAGCTTCACTCCTAAACTACATGTTTAGGTAATATGACCTTTTTAAACTTTCTTTCTGCTTTGTTGCTATAACTGGTCTATAAAATTCAAAGGAGGAATTTGGAAAGATATAATTCAGTAATGTAAGGAAGCAGAATGAAGACAAATATTGGAGATACATAGAAAGGAAAGAAGGGATTTTTAAGAAGTAAAATGCAAGTTGTGTATTTAAAACAGAGCCCTCCTCCTTCCCTGGCCCAGAGTGCCAGAACTACAAAAACGTGCCTATTCCCTCTCTAAAGTGTCAGAACACCAGAATTCTGTTCAGTTGTTGAAAACATGTCTTATGTACACATGCAAAGCAGTGATGCCGTCAATAAGAGTGGGAAACTGTCAGTTTCCAGTTGTTAGATGGATCAACAACAGTCATGGTCTTGCACACAGAAACGATGGTTTTCATAAAAGCACCAGTGACAAACTCTACGAAAATCTTTACTTGATAATTGCTTGACTGACCTATTGCATGGTAATTTAGGTACTATTGACTATCATTAAATGGCTTTTTCCTTTTTCTTAAATAAGGAATTATTAGGTGAGTGCTCTTGGTGCTAGAACTTGCTTGCCTAGTAGAGCTTCACAGCTTCATGACTGCTTTTTCCTTAGGCTTTTAGGAAAAAAGAAGGTTAATGTAAGGCAAGGCAGCAGGTTCTTTTAAATTCAGTAGTATTCTGGCTTTTTGCTACATTCTGGAGAAATGGGTTATGACTATATTGCCTCAGGGAAGCTGTACACATTCATTTGTATGCAGACATCTTGGAAAGAGATCAAAATACATCAGGAAAAGCATTATCTTTTATGTATTTCCAGGCATATTTTTGTGTTGTTCCTTTTCAAATTATTTTGTTGGATAGTTGCATCTTCCTTCTCTTAGGATTCTCTTTCATTCCACCTTCCTGCATTCCATTTATGGGATTAAAAATAAAAACTGTATTTGCTTTCTAATTTCAGCCAAATCGGACAGAAGGGTAAAGACACAGAGAAAATGAGGTCCCTGTAGGTTTGTTTATAAATTGTGATACTTCAGTTTTTCAGAGGAAAAATATTTTATGGTGTCTTGTTTTGTTTGTTTTTTTTCTTTTTCCCTAGCAAAGTTTTGAGATACTGAATGAAGATGATGCTTCATTTATCCTGAAAGTTACACAGACTCTCACAAATGCACTGGTGGAATACCGTGAGCAGACTGCATCAAAGAAAGTAATGCAGGTTTTGTTTTCGTTTTGTTCTACAAACCTGTAGATTCTTGGGATTGTGCATTTTCATTATAGATGATACTAGAAAACAAAAATAATGTGGAGACTGTATTGTAAGTTTTACTTGTTAAATACATAAATTTTGGTAGTGATGATAGGATAAAATTTTAGCTTTTGTGTTGACAAGTCTTAATAATTCCTGTTTAATGGTGCTTGCTTACTTTTTTGTTGACAGAAACTAAAAATCATCTTGTCACTTATTTCCTGTGCTTTGCCTTACATCTAAGTCTTTCTGCTACTTTTGCCCCTTTTTAATTCTAACTTAAGCTTTTCTCATCTCTACTGACTTGCCTGACACTCCTGTTCTGTAGTACTTCTCTGAGGCTGCTGACGTGTCACAAAACAATGAAGTTCTAGCTGGAATAACTTTTAACCTACATGTTGTGGAAGACCAAAATGTTTTCGCACATTCGACCTTGTTAGTGTTCTGAACTGTGATCTTTCAACTGGTAGTTTTTTAACGAAATCCTTTATTTTGAGTGTAAAATGTTTCTGTTTTAGATCTGACAGGTTGAGAATTAGACTCAGTGAGTATCACTTCATTGCCTAATACAGAGCTTTTTCAGACACAGAGAGATACCATGGGCAATGGATACATAGTACTTCTGAGCCCTATGATTTGTAAAGAAATACTTGATTTTTCAGATTTGGTAGCAGAAATGCTGGTCTTCTAATTTGTTTGTGATCATTAAAAATGTAGTAGTTCAAGAGATTGTGCTGATGAGATTCTAAACTTTTTTTTTTTTTAAACTCATAGAACCACTTAGTTGCTGGGTATAATGGAGAAGCAGCACTGGAATATTCCACAGAACAGTCCGGCCTGACTTCAGCAGATACAAGTGACTCTGACACTGGTAATGTTGGCTTTGCAGTCTTTAATGTGGTTTAATCTTAACACTGAACCTTGCATAAATGATAGTAAGCCTTTTTTCCTGTTTTTCTAAAAGCAGAGCTTAAGAACGTAATTCATCCAGTAGCATGAATTAGTGGGTTTGGGTTTTTTCCCCATCCTCTACTAGTATTAGAAAGAGAAGACTATTAAAACACATTGATCCTACTTAACTATAGGATTTGAGGAGAAACTGAGTTAGTACCAACTCTGACTTCCCTGTGTTCAAAGGCAACTCTTTCTAAGGAGACTTTCAAAGTTTCTTTGGCTTTTTTTTTTCCCTCTCAATATTTTTTTCCCTTCTTGGTGGAGATATTTCCTGTAGGTGTAGCCAAATCAAGATGTTAGTAGAAGGTAATGTGGTAAAGGATGGATATGGATAATTCTCTTTAATACCTGAATACTCCAGCTACTTGTCCTCAGTACTTCTGATTAATTTTTTCAAAGAATCCTGGATTTCTTGGAGGTTATTTCCTTCTGATACAAACAAATGGCTATTTTTTTTAAACCTAGGAGGTAGAATCGTATGCTTGGGAAGGCGAGATACCCAGAATACTAAGGAAGCTATTTTATGTGATTATTTTTTTTTTTTTGGTACTGTGTCAATTTTCTAGTTTTTCTAGAAAGTTTAGCTTTTGAAAACCTCAATCATTAAAATGGTAATAACAAAAATTGCAGTGACTTAGAATATATGAGATTTGGAACTTATACTCCATTTTTGTAAGCATAATGGAAATAGCTTCCAGCTACCTCCCCACCCCTGTTTCTCCAGGATTTTCTGTAACTGGAAAGCATTCCTCACTCTGGGTTGTTTGAAAATGTAGCTAAGTCAGATGTGAACTGTACCAGCAATGCTGCTGTGCCAGACTGGAAATGCTTCTTTTGAAAAGCCCTATCTAGAGAAATAAGTAGTGAAAGCTCTTCAGAATCCTCTTTTACTGAAAAACTGTATTTCCCTTCTTTAGCCTACTCAAGCAGCCGATCAGGTAAGCAGCTCTTACCAGTCCATGAAGATGAACCCCAGAACTTTTCAACTGGCCCTGTGGAAACAGCATATGAGAACAACATCACGACTGAATTTTTGAACAGTGTAAGAAATATGAATACTGAAGAAGTTACTGCCACTCTACACAGAATAGCAGCATCAAATCCAGCTTTCAGAGGTAATTTGCATATACGTGTATACACACACAGATACACATAAATAAACATATACATAACATCATTTATTAGCTCTGTGAAATATTAAGGACTTTAATGGGTCAAAGAACTTTGAGGTATTAGGAAGGCTGAAGAGAATTCTTTTTTCCCACCCTTTAACTTTTGCAGGATCCAGTTTAGGAATGGTGATTCAGAATAGCTGCCTTCCCATAAAGGCATTAGTAATTGCCAATTTTTTTTTTAATTCTTCTCTCATTTGTGCCTAGTAATATTTACATGGTGAGAGACAGTAAACTAACACTAAGCATGTTGTTATTAGAAAATTACAATGTTCTCTGTGCTGTAAGTGGAGAAACACGAGTTTAGTGAATACCAAGGGTGAAGAATTTTTTATTTACTAGTTCCTGAAAGAAGTGTATTTGCACAGTAACATAATAATGAATCAGAGACAAGTAGTCTTTCTTTTGCTTACAGCTTTCTAATAAGTGTCAGCTATTAAACCTTCCCACATCTTCAGTCAACTACTGCTCTCTCTGCAGAAGTTTCCAGTGTACGTTTCTAAGCTTCTCAGAGTGTGTTTAGAATCATAAAGGTTAAAAAAAGAACACTAAAGATGAGTACGTTGTAGGAAAGCTTACAGTTTCCAGGCACATTCTGATTGTTCTCAGTTAAAGTATTTTAATAAGGAAAGATCCACAACTCAGCATCTGAATGTTTCAGTATAACTTGTGTTTTTAAGTGAATTTTATAATAAAATTGCTTATTTTCTGGTTTTGTTTGTTTGTTTGTTTGCCTTTAACTAAGGAATTGATATTCCAAAAGTTATAAGGATCCTGACTGAAAGTGGAACTCTGAGGGGACCAAGCAATGGCAGCACTCAGTGATATGGTACTTAATAGAGATAATGTAGCAATATTTGCTTTCTGTAAGTTTGTTGCTTTACTTCATATGACCTCAGTGAAGTTGATTTTGTTACGTTTGAGTTTTGTACAGTGATTTTTAAATTAAATTAATAAATTCCTTTGATATTCTTGTTATTTATTTCTCCATTTAGCTGAAAGTTCTGTACTGTGGAAAGCTCATGTTCATTTTTTCTGTGTTAAAACAGCTTTTTAAAACAGATAACGTGTTTTCTTCAGTATTATTAAATACTGTACATTGACAGTCTGATCTTTTCTTATTGTTGGTTCTTTTACAAAAGAATTATCAGCAGAATATGAGCTACTGCACTCAGCAGTACAAACTCATCTACAACAAGTACTCGGAAGTTATTCCCTGTGGCTGCTGGGCCTGACTAAAAAGCCTTTGTAACCAGAAACCCTTTCCCATATAGGAGTTATTAACAGGTCTCCACATTTTTTTCTTAGTAAGATTAAAAATAATAGTAAAACGTCAGTGCTGTCAGTCTAGCACTAAGATGAGAAGTGCCTGGATTATAGTCAATTTAGGGAGCATAGAAGCTTCAGCAAAGTTAATATAAGTTAGGTATGTTTTGCAAAGTTAGAGGTATATCCCAATAGGTGTAACCAGGCTCTGGCTTAAAGGCACTGATGTGGTTGCAAAAGTACCTTTTATCCTGCCAGTGTGAGAATAAAATGAAAGCTGGCTTATACTGTCCTTCAGGCTCTTTTAATGTGAGCTTTTTTCTAACTAAAGTAGCACTGGTTTTGACTGAACGTACATGTCTGTGTATTAATGACTTCTACTTCTGTAGGATGGTGAAAAAATGTTTTGAATGGTAATAAATTAGGAAAATATATTTTTTTAAAGTCGTGTAATTAAAATTCACTTCCTGCTTGTGATGCTGGATAGCATTCAGTGGTTCTAATTAAAGCTCTTCAGCTTTGCAGCCAAATACTGGTATAATTTAGACGTGCTGGGGCCAGATGGCAAACGAACTTTTCAATGTTAACTTACTTTTTTTTTGAGATCTGGATGGAATTTAAGAATCCTCATCCTGGTGGTTTCACATCTTCCTGTCATGGAATGCAAGATGCAGTAAAACTAAGGTAACAAAGAAAGCAGCAACAAAATTTATTGTTTTCTCATATGAACAGACCCAGGAAGAGAAACAGTTCGCAGACAAATTGAAACATTGTTTTAAAGAAACTTTGAGGAATTTCTGGAATGCATCTAAATCCATTCTTATCAGAGGCAGAGATAGAACCAGAGTTCTTGCAGTTCATTTACTCTGTGTAGGAACAGTGTTAATGCCTGCTTAATGAAGGTGAACTTAATCAGTAAAAATTCTGAATTCTTAAAATAAAAGTAGAAACATCATTTTGCTGTTTGTTTTCAAAGTGAAGAACAATCTGTGAATTAAAATAGTAAAATCAGAATATTCAGCTGTTGTAAATGGCCATCTCTGGGACAGCTTCTTTTTCCTCATACTGTGGAATCATTCCTAGTGAAAATAAAGTTGCAAGTAAGTTGAAATAACTTGGATTTGAGGTGTTGTTTTTTTCTTGGGTGCAGGAGGAGCATACTGAAAAAGAAAAGACTCCTGAATCTGTAGGACACTAATACAAAATGGTTGAGTGGTATACTGCAGGGTGCTGCTGTACCTCTCAAAGACACCTGAGAAACCTGAACTGGGTAAGAGTCACCAAGTGTATGCTTCTGGAAGTGTTTTCAAAGAACAAGGTCCAATACAGTCATTCAGCTGTACAATTATTTTTCTTTTTATTTTTTTCTTTCTTACCTGGTGCAAATAAAGGCTGAAAAAGCATTGTGTTATTTTGTTCTTGTATGTGGCTCTGTTTTGTGATGGCTTGGTGTGTTCTTATACTAATGAAAACTATATTTGTTCCAAAACAGGTTTTAATGTTTTACTGATGCCAGTATTGCAAAGTAAGGGAAAGAAAATGCATTGTCTTTACTGATAATATTTAAACAATGCTGTTGATTGTATTTATTAATATACATTTTTGATTTCTCACAGTAACAGCAAGGCAGGCTTCTGCAGTAACTAGAGAATTAATAAAATTAAAAGTTACGCAATAGCAAGAAAAATTAAACCAAGAGAAAATTAATTTTCCTTAAAGCTTTATTTTGGTTTTACACGTTACTGAGACCAGAGAGCTTAGAGGAAACGGTTTTTAACAAAAAGGTGCAGAACTCCTTCTTCTCACAGAATGCAGAAAGGGCAAAGGAGAAGGGTGTTCACAGGTTAAATGACAAGAAATGAAAAGTTTAGAGTGTGCAACTGCAGAGTTACTGTCTGGTGTGAATTGAAATTATCTCTGTTGTAAACAGGTATGGAAACTTCCTCCTCGTTTGTTGCTTCCTGGGTCTCCCAGGGTTTTGCACTCTCTTTCTGATATGGGAATTCATTACCCCTTGGAGCAGCAAGCTTTATCTAGGTACGCATGTACAAAAGTATGTAGCATGCCTGGTGGTTTACATGTGAAACAATAACCTCATATATGTGAAACAATAACTATCCTCAAATGACAGTGCTAACTCTGCAGTGCCTTCACGGGAAGAATCACAGAATTAAGTAGGTTGGAAAAGGCCTCAGATCAAGCCTAACCCTTGACCCAACACCACCCTGTCAGCTAAACCGTGGCACTCCTGTCTTTCCTTAAGCACATCCAGGGATGGTGACTCCATCACCTCTCTGGGCAGTCCATTCCAGTGTCTGATCACCCTTTTCAGTGGAGAAGTTCCTCCTGCTGTCCAACCTAAACTACCCCTGGCACATCTTAAGACTGAGTTCTCTCACCCTGTCGCTGATTGCCTGGGAGAAGAGCCTGACCCTCACCTGCTTACACCTTTCAGGTGGTTGTACAGAGTGATAAGACAACTTTGCCGAGCCTCCTTTTCTCCACGTTAAATAACCCCAGCTCTCTCAGCTGNATTACCCCTTGGAGCAGCAAGCTTTATCTAGGTACGCATGTACAAAAGTATGTAGCATGCCTGGTGGTTTACATGTGAAACAATAACCTCATATATGTGAAACAATAACTATCCTCAAATGACAGTGCTAACTCTGCAGTGCCTTCACGGGAAGAATCACAGAATTAAGTAGGTTGGAAAAGGCCTCAGATCAAGCCTAACCCTTGACCCAACACCACCCTGTCAGCTAAACCGTGGCACTCCTGTCTTTCCTTAAGCACATCCAGGGATGGTGACTCCATCACCTCTCTGGGCAGTCCATTCCAGTGTCTGATCACCCTTTTCAGTGGAGAAGTTCCTCCTGCTGTCCAACCTAAACTACCCCTGGCACATCTTAAGACTGAGTTCTCTCACCCTGTCGCTGATTGCCTGGGAGAAGAGCCTGACCCTCACCTGCTTACACCTTTCAGGTGGTTGTACAGAGTGATAAGACAACTTTGCCGAGCCTCCTTTTCTCCACGTTAAATAACCCCAGCTCTCTCAGCTGCTCCTCACAGGACTTTTGCTTATCTCAGTACTGGTTATTATTAACGTGTTCTTGTTTTCTGCTGTGGTACTGGAGCAGCTACGCTCAGGGGAAGGGAGGACATAGTCACAGAACCACAGAATAAACCAGGGTGGAAGGGACCCATAGAAATGATCGAGTCCAGCGCCTGGCCCGGGATATATCCTGCACAGGACACCCCAAGATCACACCATGTGCTTGAGAGCATTGTCCAAACACTCACTGAACTCTGTCAGGCTGGTGCTGTGATGACTTCCCTGGGGA